>VSMD01081619.1:0-74121 GCA_008750895.1 Mirza zaza
GTTCTAGTTCGGTTGTATCATTCTGGTGCTGACAACCCGGGGCTTGAAGCCCAAGCCCAGGAATGCTTTTAAGATGAACAATTTATATGGAGTAAGGCACAGCTGGTGTGCCAGATCAGACAACTTGATTGTACCGTGTCTTGTGGTAATAGTCGTTTCCTTTATTTCATTTTCATTTCACGTCTGAAAAGAGGAGAACTGTTTTCATCTACAGGGAAATGTTCTGATGATCGTTTTCCTAGGCCTTCTCTAAGCTGCTGTGAGGGTTAGCTGGAGCTCTCAGAGGGTATGGACCAGGCATGCCAACCATAGGATCACATCGAGCATTAGTGAAAGTTATTTAGAGGTTCCTCTTTTCTTCACAAACTTCCCAAGTTCACATTCCTTTTATTTTTCTTAATTAGTCCACTAGGAGGTTATGCCTGTGTTTAGCCTAACACACGTATAATTATATATGACATTTTAATACACTACGGTAATTTGTCATAACTTTGATGTTGTTTGCAAAGCAGAAAACATTTCCATAGTTGTGTGTGGGGTAAACCCAAATATTTATGATAATTAATTGGAAGTATGCTTTAGTTTTAAGATTGTCCTTTTTCCTGTGTTGCTACAAGAAAAATATGAACTTTGTATTAGGTGCTACAATTGTGAACTTTTACACCAGCACTAAATGCTTTTGAGGAGACCAAAATATTATATAAAATGGTCTTGGCCTGAAGGAGCATACTAAATGTCATGGAGATTAGACTCAAAAGGCAGTAAATAGGCAAGAGTGTATGTAATGAAATAGAATTTCAGAAGAGTTTCTCCAGAGATTGTCCTTTCTTCACTCTGAGAAATAGGCAAGTTTCTGAAAAGCTCTTGGATATAGCTGTGGTTTTACTTTAAAATCATAGCCCTCTATTTTTGAAGTTAAGCACATAAACTTAATGAGGCTTTATAATTAGACACATGAAAATACTGAAAACCAAAGATGAATCTTAGAATATAGAGTATAGAAACATTTTTGTTATTCTCCACTAGTGATTTTGGTGTTCTATTCATGTGATTGTTTTTAGGTGAATATTGTCTTGTGGTTTCTCTTACACCGTCTAACGTCGTGGTGTTTCCAGTGTGATCTAGAGACCAGCAGAGGCCGCCTCACCTGGGCGCTTGCTGGATAGGCAGACCCCCGAGCCCAGCTTAGACCTACTGGGGACCATTTTAACAGGACCTAGCTGATTTGTTTTACACAGTAGTTTGAAAACCTCTAGTCTAATGGGTAGTATTTGTATCATTTATGGAGCAGAATCTCAGGGACAGCCACAATTCACATTTATGTTGTTTTGTTTTTAAAATTCTCTGGAGTAATTTTTTTGTAATCCTTTTCAAAGTTGTCAGATTGAGCCACACGCAATTGCTGTTTTTGTAAGTCAAAAATACCTTCACATGGTTCAACTTAATATTGTATGGAATCTTATTTTACAAGTATTGAGAACTTGCCTGAAATGTTGAAGGAAACGGCACCGTTTCCAACGCTACGCCAGCCATAGCTGTGCCGTGGAGCTGGTCTCAGGGCTTGGGCTTCCAGAGGACGGCTTTTCCCACAGGATGGATTGTGCACCTCTGCCCTCATGTCCAGAGGGCTGAGTAGAAGTCAGAAAGGAAGCAGAGGTGCGCCTGGCCACCGAAGTGCAAGGCTGTAAACCTAGGCTCATGAAGGGAGTGAAGTCTGCAAGCCTGTTATGCCTGGAGCGAGCAGAAGGGGCTAGAATCACTGATGCTCTAGCCTCTGCACGGCTTCGACCAGCGGTCCCAACATTATTGGCACCAGGGACCATTTTCATGGAAGACAATTTTTCCACAGATGGGGGAGGGGGGATTGTTTTGGAATAATTCGAGTGCATTACATTTATTATGCACTTTATTATTATTACATTGTAATATATAATGAAATAGTTATACAACTCACCATAAGTTGGGGACCCCTGCCTTACTAGACCACAGCCACAGGAACCAGAACCTGAAGTCCCTGGGTGTCTGTGCACACCTGGATTTCAGAATCACTCAAATCAAGCAAGGAGGGACTCACCTGCTATACTCAGAGGTTGAGGTTTTATTGACAGATGAAGGAGCAGAGCTGAAGAATTCCTGCTGGGAAGTGCCCTGAGGACATTCACTTGGAAAGATCCCTTTGGCTGCAGCAAGGAGGATTAGCTGGAGGCCTAGAGGAGCAGTCTGGGCTTGGAACAGTAATTCAGGTGGCCCCCCAGGGAGAGGTGGGTGCTAGGATGGGGGAAGCAGGTGGAGGTTGTGGCCTTTGGGGTGATTGCAGGAGGGACTGCAAGTTAGCCCAGGTGTCTGGTCTGGGCAGAGCTCCAGTGGAGCTTAGGTAAGGCAGGTGGTGAGCGTGGAACATTGAGAACGATGTTTCAAGGAGTTGCTTGGGGTCTTTTCCTGAACACACTTCTATAAGATGTTTAGCAGTCTATCAGGAGAGCAGTAAAAGCCTTGAGGGTGATTCTCTACACCCTCTTCCCCACCAAAAGCTAACTTCGCTTTAGCCTTTCAGAAGTCTGAAATAGGGTTAACACTGACCTAGCCAGGATTAGGCACAATGCAGCTCTTGGAACAGCATGATAGAGTAAAAAAAACTTTTTTTCTTCCCTAAATTATTATTATTTTTTTTACTGAAGAACTTGCCAGTCACGATAATTTTCTTCAGTAATAAAATCCTTTGTAATTGTGATAAAGTGCTATTATTTATTCTAATAAATTGTATTTTTAGAAGTCATTGTTGTATCCTGCTATTTCAATTCTGCATCTCCAGTGTGCTAGAAATACATCTTCATGGTAAAATAGCCTTTGGCTTTTAAAACCATTATGTTAATACCAAATATACACATAACCTGAAATTTATTCAGTACTGATAGCCAGTAAGTAGACCCTTGAAGAATGTGGAGCTTAGGGATGCCAACCCCTCACACAGTTGAAAGTCCAAATATAACTCTTGATGACCCCAAAATTTATCAGTAGCCTACTACTGACCAGAAGCCTCACTGATACATAAATGGTCGATAGAGATATTGTGTGTTATGTGTATTACTATTAATACGTCCTTATAATGTAGGCTAGAGAAAAATGTTCGAATCATAAGAAAGAAAAAATATTTAGACTATTAAATGGAAGTGGATTGCCATAAAAGTCTTCATCCTGTTCATCTTAATGTTGAGTAGGCTGAGGAGGAGGAGGGGTTGGTCTTGCTGTCTCAGGGGAGGCAGAGGCAGAGAAGTGCAAGTGGACCCATGGAATTCAAACCCTGTGTTCAAGGGTCAACTGTAATTTTAAGATAATATCACAGTAGGACTTATTTCTAATTAGGCAGATGCACAAACGTTAACATATTTTAAAACATTTTTTACTTTAGACCTCTTTTTTCCCCCAAACAGATCAGCTAAACTCACCATTATATAAATAGCTCTCTATTAAAACAATAAAAACAAAACTTCAGTTTTCTGAATTCAGTACATTGTAAGAAATAGTGCTGATTCTTATTTTGAAAAGAGACTTTAAAACAGCTTTTGTTGTTCCTTGAGGGGAGGAGATAATTATAAACATTAAGGAAGGAGTGTTAATTACTACTTACAACTTACATAGCATAACAATGAACTATAAGGATCTTATTTGAACAAAGAATTATATTTTGACCAGTCTTGATTTAAACTACACTACATCTTGATAGATAAAAATCCTTTTTCCAAAACATACTGCAGAGGAAAAAAAGTTAAAATCCCTATTGATTGTAATTTACGACACAGATAGGAGATAACTTTTCTTCAGACTTATCAAAGAATCTCTATTTTAAATAGTTGATACTCAGGCTCTTATCCAGACTGAGAATTACTTTTGGTGTGATAGTTTACCTAAACCTACCCAGAGTTTGTTTAATGAAACTGAAACCACATGAAATATCCTAAATAAACTTCATGTAATAAAGGTGCTCTGTTGCTGACTCCATGGCATGGCTCTTGTGGATCTGTATGCACACGACCAGGTATGCGTCTAAGAAATCTGTTCCATGTGGCTGACGCACAGGTCTGGGTATGACAATCTTTCTGGCAGGGCCAGTCTCTGACAAGGTGAACATTTTCTCTGGGTCACCTTCAAAGTACCTTCCCATGCCATCTCTTCTGAATCAGTACAACACACTGGACATATACCAAGTTGTAACTGCCATTCAAAATAACTTTCTAGCTAAAGGAAAAGACTTAAACTAGATGGCCACCCAGTAAGAGGCAATTATGGTAGCAAATAGAGTAAATGTTTATTAATCGGGTGCAAACTATGTATTGGTGAAAGTCTACAATTTGATGTGTTGATACATAGCTCTGCATAATCTTTAAAAATCATTTAGTAAGACAATGATTGGCATTAACTTTTTTTGTGTTGGCTTGGGAAGGCAATATTTACTATTTCAGAGCATACATTATTTTTGAACCCTTTATAAGGGTCTATTTACATATAGAAAATTAATGAACCAATTAAAATGTAATTCCTCTGATCAGGTTCTGTTACTCAGTAACAGAGTTTGCCTAGTTTGAGATATATGTATTTGAAACTAATAGAATTGAAATTTTTAATACTCTAAAATTTTTACCTTTCAAGAATTCGAGCTAACCGTAATCCCATTTAGTACAAATGAGTACTTTGATATATAAATATAAAATTTGGGATGTCTGGGACCATTCTGTTTTCATGTAATATACCACTTTCTTCATAAGTGATTATTTGTGTGTGATTTAATATTTAAACTTTTGTAAGACTTTTCATAGAAACAAGGAAAAATTTTGCTTTGTTGGTGTATATATATACAAAATTTGCTTAGCAAACAGAGTTACCCTAATTGGATGCAAATAGCCTCATTTAAATTAGAAATTTAGTTACCAGTCACACTTATGATTCAAGGAGCCAATGAAATAAAAAAGAAGAAAAACATTTGTATCTTTAATTCAAGATATTTTGTTACAGAAGTGAAAATCAGAAAAATCATCACTGCTCTCTGGCATTCTGTGTACTGGGACATGGAGCAGCATATCTGCATTCTACAGTAGGAGGAGAAGAGATTCCCATAAAACCTTTGAGACATACTGAAAGGTCTTCAAGTAGATTCTGAACCAATCAAAATAATCCATATGCTGTGTAGATTGAAAATGTAATAATAATCCATTTACAGGAGATAGCTTAACTCTACACCTAGAAAAACTCATTTCCTAACCATACAGTTAAGAGAGCAGACTCACAATTCATTGGCTGTACTTAGAGGTAGTAAAAATAGAATATTATATGAAAAATTGCAGAAAATTAGAAAACAAAGGTGATCAAAAAACAATGTGCCAGCACAACATTAAAGACCTTGGAAACTCCCCTGGATGTGTTTCACCTGCACGTCCCTGTGGCGGCTGACCCCGTCTGAGAAGTCAGCTAGGTATGGCATGAAGGATATCAGAGGAATCCAGAAGGAAATTGTCATCTGTCAGGGACAAAGAGCCATGGTTGGTGCCACACAGCCATTACCCAAACGGGTCTTCTGCTTTCCTTAGAAAGGGATTGAAGAAAGGGCCTGGCTAAAAAAGTGGGATATAAAGTAGCAAAGAGCTACACACTTTGCTCTAAAAGTGAACAAAAGAAAAACAAAACTCCAGATCACAGTCTGTTCTGAGTCACAAGCTTTCTTGTTCAGGTGGATGAAGAAATCAGCACGGGGTGTTCAGGCCTCAGCAGATAATTCCAACAGCTACTTCCTCTGAACAAAGTAATTGCTTTAATCACTCTTAAGAATAAAGTCCAGTGTGCACTTTGAACAAACAAAAATATTACAGTTTTCATAGTTGATTATGAAATGGCAGTTTTAACATAAACATGATTCAGGCAGGGCAACAAATTCAAAATGTGCTGAGACATACACCAAGTGTTTTTCTATGCTTTTTATATAAATCACACCCTCAATACCCAGGTAAAACCCTACACCCCCACTACAAAGCGTAGCAAAAGCTGCACGTTCATCACAGACATTTGGGGGCATCCACATAAAACACATACTTTTGAAAGTATTAGACTTTGAGGCCAATTTCTAGTTTGTTAACTGGCATAACTGTCTGCAATGGTCAGCCCTTAGCATTATATATAAAGCAATCAATAAACCCTGACTTTTTACTTACAGGTAGTTCGAATTAAGTTTTGTTACAACCAACACTGAAGACCTATCAAAATTCTCAGCCACGTTGGATCTCTGGTTGGATCAAATGTTTGAACAAGGGGAGTCATTTACAAAGGGCTGTGGCTCTCTGTAGTACAGAAATTTAGATTTTTATGGTACTTAGTTGTAAAGGTTTCACCTTCATACTGTCTTTTTCTATGGTAACTAGAATTTAATAATTACAAAAAGAAGAAAGTATAGAGAAAAGCTAAATGAAGTCAAATTTATTTTTATTGCCTTTTCATTCAACAAATAAGAAAAAATTTAAACTGATAATAATTAAGATCAAGTGACTTAGGTGTTGCTTTTCAGAAATTTATACACTGTCATCCAAATTCTTTTTGTGATTTTTAATGACTGAAAGCTGAATTTAGTCTACCTGCTTAACAAGAAGTGATATAGAAACTTTCATGTTTTCTCCTTCAGTTTCAGAAAGTTAAACACCTTATAATAGTTATTAATATAGGACACCTGGAAAAATCAGGATATTTATTTTTTAAGGTCATTTTCAATTTCTGCCTTTTCAGATGTCACAAACCGTAAGTATTCTAAAAATTGACTCTTGGCATTCTCAAAAATATATATCATATCTCTTAATCATATTTTTATAATATATATGACAGTTTTGTCTTCAGAAGAAATATATTTTTATGTAAATATTTTCATTTATATAAATATTTTCATTCGATTCAAAATTGAGATTTTGGCACAGAGCCCTAAGCTTGTAGCTTCCAAATTGCATCCTACACTACTTTCCACTGATTAAGAAACTGTGCTCTTGTGAACATAGGCCTTGTATAGGTCTGTTTTTCACTCTGTCTCATGCCCAACAATCTAGCAGTATTCTGAAGTTTTAGAACATGAGAAAAAGGGGTGGAAAGTTCACTACACGTTGGTGGGCATGGAGACTCACAGCTGAGGATTGTGTCTTTTTGCCTAATTTATTCATATTCTCCCAATAACACTCTGGGCACTTGTATCCTTTGCTGTATCTCCAATGTGAAACCAAGGGACGACATGAGTGGTTTCATTTAACATCTATAAAGACAGCCCAGTAAAATCTACAGTTTAAGAGACAGAGATTCAAATACTAATCTTTAATGGTGATGTTCTACTTCTTTTCTTTCTGCTGTACTCTTAAAAGGTACTCCAATGAGTAGAATTCTAATTCTATATGAAAAATTGGAGTTACTATATCACTGCACGGGGAGAGGTAACAAGTGACAGACTAGTGCAAAGAAAATAGGGCTCCCACCGTCTCCAAAGTGCTTCCTGAATAAAATTCAAAACCTGAAATCTCACCAATTTGTTAAACATTGGAATAACATTTATAGAAATTTTCATCTTTGTCTGCTTGGAGCCTCTTACCTGGAGGCTCAAAGTTCAAAGAATGTTTTACAGAAAAATTCTACTGAAGCAGGTGGTCCTAGATGGGCAAGAAAGGAATCACCTGCACCGTCCTCCAAGTACTGCACAACAAAAAACCCACCCACGAGCTGTAAGCAGGTGCTGCCCCAACTCCCCAGTGGCCACATGGGCCCTCACAGGTGGAACTTCATCAAATGCTGCCACCAGTTCTGTCAAACACTATAAGCTGTTTTCTCCCGGGCATTGTTCCTCTTTCCACCCCTTAACCAAGAAGGGGAGATGGAACTTATAGGTCACCCCCAAACACACAACAGAGGAACAAACTGAAAACCAGCTGATTCTCATTATTTCATAAGCGTCCTGGGACCTCCCATCTGGGCTCTGGGAGCCAGACCACTGTGTCTGGTGGGGTGCACTGGTTGCTCTCCCAGTTCCAGTCAGGAGATGTCTCTGGGGAGGACGTGGTCCATCAGCTCAGCACAGGGATAGGCCCCTGGCCTGAGCTTGGGACCTGTCCTCCAGGAACCGTCCTCTACCCCTGCACAGACATCCTCCGTACTCTTAGTGCCATTCACTTAAAAACTGATTACAGATATACATATTTTTTCCATAAATAAAATTTGAGGCATTTATATAATATATTAAAATTTTCACTAACAAGGGTGCATTAAAAATTTCAAGTTCTGTCGTTCAAGTTCAATAAAGGCACACTGTTTTTCCTTCAGGCCTGCAAAGAAAACGGCCGCTAGCCACGAGTCACAAAAGGCATTTTGTGGGGCATTTTTTCTTTGATTTTCCTTTTCTTGAGATAAGCATTCACGCCATTCATCAGTGGCATGACTCTACCACCCAAGGAAAGTATCTAGATGCACAGTTTTAAGTGGATTCCATGGCTGTGCCAGGGTCTGGGGTAACAAACCACAGCCGTGCTGCTGGGCCAGTCACTCAGGTCTGCTTTGGCTGTGTCCTTCAAGGCTTCTCGCTCCCAAATCGGGCTTTGCGGTTTCCAGGTTCCGATGCCCTCCGGACCAGCCTCGGCGGTGGCTTGGGTGGGACGCCTTCAGTCAAACTGTCTTCCCTCCCAGGGCCAAACTGGTCTTTGGAGAGAAGGGGCTGCCGTAGTAAGCCCGGCGTCTGCGTGCCCCCCTCTTTGCTGCGGGGTGCTGGGGGGGTACTGGGCCGCCCACGGCTGGAATCGACATCTACTTCGTTCTTCCATTCCATTTTATAAGACGGGGGGGCTTTCTTGGAGAACTGTTCTGGCAAAAAGCGCCTGGATCGGGGCTGCAAATTGAGCACGGTGGTCCCTGCATCTGTGTCTGAGTCACTGCTGTTGCCATCTGCCACAGAGCAAAAGAGAGAAGGTGGACAAGCACTTTAGAGAAAAGGCATTCCAAGGGACTTCAATACCTTGGTGGGTCATACAACTGCATGTCTGTCCTGGGGCTCTGGGGAGAAGGGAGGTCCGAGGGCTCACTCTCACGCCAGCTGAGCGACTGTGGACATCTTACATAACTTCTGAGAGCGTCCATGCTCACAAGTGAGTACTCATGCTAACTTTGAAGAGCTTACTGTGTGCCAGGCACTGTCCTAAGCCCTTTCAAATGCATTAGCCCATTTAATCTTCCCATTTTACAGATAAGGTAAGTAGGTTCAGGAGATATTAGTAAGTAGTGGAGCTGGAGTTTCAACTGAGACCTTCTGGCAGCAGCGGCTGTGCTCACCTGCCCTACAGGAATGATCCCAAGAGGGCTTAACTCAGCATGTGTTACACTGTAAGCAGTCTAGTAAATTACCTCCCCTTGACCTAGAATCTCATACACAGCTTTGCTGATTTTTTTTTTTTTTTTTTTTTGTATTTTCACAAAAGGGCCAAAACACTTTGCAAACAAAGGGAGCAGGCAGGATTAGAACCAGATTCAGGTGCTGGAGTTCTGTGGGTAGGGAAGCTGACCGCATGCTTGCCCAGGATTTGAGATTCTTGGAAAGTGAGAATGTGTTTGCTGGATTCTGGACATGCAGTGGTACCACAGGCCAGTGTTCTAAAGCCCCAGATCTGCCTGTCTTCCACATCCTGTTCCCACCTCACCCTTCATCACCACCAGCCACCACTAGACTTCCCTCTTCTCAGTTAATTAAGTAAGCAAAAAAATAAAAAAAAAAAGTGAAGGGATGGTAATTATTGGTACATCCACATTTCATGTTTTAAAAACATGAAATCCTAACATTGTTTTTCTGGAGTTCACAGAAAATGGCTTGGGTGTGTACATAAAGATTCCCATCACACAAAGAGATGTTAGACCTTATTACAAAGCTTTATAACTACAGCCAGAAGTATCGCGGCTTTTATGAAAATATATTAGAATTATTATAAAAATTTTATTACTTACACATTTGCAGACTTACAACTTTCTATTTAACTGCACGCTAACCCCATGGTGAGAATATTTACTATGGCTACATCAAATAGAAACATTATAGAAAATAACTGATTATATTATTTATCAGCTGCCCAGAGTACCACTCAAAAAGTTTGCAATGTTAATGAAAGGTTATTATTTGAGATTTGCAAACTATTGAACTTGTTCTTAATGAAGAAAAATAGTAGGGAAATTTCTCTATTTTATAAGCATTAGTAAATAAAGGTTTTCTGCTCCAGGTATAATTCATTACCTGCATTTGAAATATTCTTTTTCTTTTGTAGCTTCTCTGGAAGCTTTGTATTTTTAGGTAAGGATAAGTATCGGGAGGTTGACGTGGAAGCCTGTAAGAGAAATAGAAAACTTTATATAGACTACACAAATGGCAGTTCTTATATATTAGAGGTTAAAAATCTTATAGCAAAACTTGGTGCTAAAAATCAGAATCTTTAGTTCATGATTCCAAAATTACTTTGTGAGGGGCTATAACTATTATATTTGAAATAACTAAATCCCTTCCAGAATATAGTGAAGATCTGTACTAAGGAAAATAGAAATAAATGGGACCATTAGAAACAAGGGGTCTTTTTAAGGAAAATCTACCAAAACATCTATTTAGAAAAGTAGAAAGACTTAGAACCAATATGTATGGGGAAGAAGATATGTAAAAAATGTAGCATATTTTTATTTACTTTAATAAATCTGGAAAATGATAGAACAAAAAGTATCATTATAGCTAATTTACTGATACAGCAAATGCCACAGTCTGTAGTGTTTTAGATTAACTTTTAATTAACTACATTTTGCACATAAAAAAGATAGTTTCCTAGTTCACGCATAACCATTTTGATCTCTGACTATCCAATGCAGAATATTATTAAAAATAAGATGCAATGGCTGCTGTGTGGAATCAATAATAGTAATATTTTAAGATGACTTTCCTTGTCTACTGACAACACCCTGGGCCAACCAAAATGCTGACCAAACTGCAATACTGCTCACTGTCCCCAGCCACTCTGGCTTTCTTGCAGGTCCTCGGAGAACATGCAGCTTGCCTTGGCACTGGCTGCAACCTCTCCTTGGAATGTTGCTTTCCCAGTAAAGCCTGGGCCAGACATTCTGTTGAAAATTGTAACGTGACTGTCTCTTCCCTGTACTCCCAAACCTCTGTTATAATTTTCTCCATAGCATTTACTGCCTCCTGACATAACAGGCAATTTACTTATTCTGTCTACTGCTGGTAGCCTTCTCCTTCCCTAGAATATGAATCCTACAAGCATAGGAATCTTTGTCAATTCTGTTCACCCATGTATTCCAAGTCCTTGAACAGTGCCTGGAACACAACAGGTATTCCAGAAATGTGGGAACAGACTTTATAATGAACTCCATCCCAGAATGCCTGTGACTCGACCCTTAGCAGCTATTCCATCCACAGAGTTGATGAGCCCACCCTTGGAAACCTTCTATATCCTCATGCACAGACTCTCGTACGTACCCTGCGCTCTCGATTCAAGCTGTTGTCTTTCCTGATGCTCTCTCTCAAACTGTGCCGCCGGCGGATCAGAATCTCCTTGGCTTGTCTCTCACTCGTGTCGGCTGTCAAATTGTGTCTGTTGTAGGACAAAGTCTGAAATGAAAACAGGAAGGTGACATTTTACAAAAAAAAAAAAAAAACTGATTGTTTCCCCAGAAATTCCAAAACTTTACCACATTTCTTCAGATTTGCACTTCATCTAGGCTCTTACAACTTTTGCACAGAGCAAAAGATTTAAAGTATAACACTCTTCAGATTTTGAAAGAATCCACCCTTTAATAAAAGTCAGTGCATATGTTTTTTTTTTTTCATTGAAAAGTGTTATCTTCATAAGTGATAAAAACAACTGAATTCATTAAGTGTCTTTGTCTACCTTGAAGTATCTTGTATGTATTTAGCCATTATTAATAGCTGGAAAAAGAATACAAGTTATCTTCATACATTCCCAATTGAATAGAAATTACTGATATAGAAGCAAATCACTTTGAGCCACTTGGTGGTGCCATGTCCTTTAGATTAACTTCAGAACTTTTCCTTTTTTCAACTGGGTTGTCACACTGAGAGAGCTGGTGTCATCTCCCAACCAGTGGTGATGATCACGTTCCATTATTGAAGGAGTAACATTTTTAAACTAGGGCTGCACATGACATCCATTTTTAGTTTTATAAGCTAGACAGAAATGTGTTTCCTAAAATCATAATTAATAAAGTTCATTTTCTGATGGAATAAACATGTACCTCTTGGGAATATCCTATGTCTAGAACTATATTAGGCTCTGTAGAGACATGCAAAGGCAACATACAACAAGGCTCAATTGCTGCCTTGAGGAGTTTCCTATTGAGTTGGGCATCTGAAGCTAACAAAATAAGACAATATCCTGAAATGAAGTGCTAAATCATGTGGTGCAGTGTAAGTGCTATTCCATTTAGGGACGGGGTAGAAGATAATGTGGTGGTTGTTGGAAGAACCTTAAAAATCGCAGGCTATGGACCACCTGACAGGAAGCCGTGAGGTGCTTTGGGAGGAGAGAGAGAAAGCCACACAAGCCAAAGAACGGAGACAGAAATCTCACTCCCTGGGTGTCTGGGGTGGGTGGATGAGGGAGATATGGAAATATGGTTCAATAAAGTGGAACTGAAACTGTCCACATTAAAATAATACAGAGCCATAAGGTATAAATAGTAATCAAAGTCTGATTTTCATAAAAGTAGATGCAGTCAGAAGCTAACCAGCCATTTTTGTTCCCTAACTTCCTTGCTGCTGTAGCTTAGTGGTACGATCCTCCCTGACAGGCACGAGATGTGTGACTACCCTACTACTTCTATAGGTAACATTGCTGCTGTAAATCCTAAGCCTGGTCTTTGAGGTATTTTTCAGAGTCTGCATTCCTGGGGGTACCTACTGAGGCCAGCTGGATCCGTGGATAGGCGTGGGAATGGATCCAACATCCCTGAGACCCCCCCCCACCCAGGAAATCTCCCAACTACGAAGATAATTTCTGTGCCCCGACCCTATGAGTTCGTACTCTGCCAATCAGCAGACCCAATTCCCTCAACCTTTGTTTGCCAAATCACCTTTAAAAACCTTAGCCTTCAAATTTTTAAGGAGAAGGATTTGAAAAATCACTCCCATCTCCTTGCCTGGTGCCTTGCAGAATAAAACTCTGTCTCCACTGTGTTCCCTGCTATCTGTGTATTGGCCTTCACTGGGTGCTGGGCAGGGGACCTGGCTGGGCTGTAACAGAACTTGGAAATAGAGGCACCCAATTCTCAAAAACTAGTTTAGCCTGGGAGCTGCAGCTCCTGTTTTGTTTCATTTTAAATCAGAGGATATTGTTATTAAAAGGTGCTTTAGGGAATAAGAGTGAGGTAAGAGTAATGTGGATGGGATGGGGGTGCCTGTGGGAGACCAGGAAGGAAGTTACAGAAATGGCCCCCACACAAGGGAGGAGGACTCCTGACAAGCCATGGCCCCTGTCATGCTTCACTTCCATGCGCCTCAGTCTCTTCGTCTGTGACATGGAGACAATAGCAGCACCTCCCACTGTGGCAGGATTAAATGAGCTAATATAAGAGCAATGCGCTGAAATAGGGCTTGGCAAATTAAACACGCTCTCTAATCATTAGCTATATTATTAGCAGGTTATTAGAGTGGGGTGTTAACAATGGAAATACAGTGAAAGAAGTGCCTCAGAAGACACATTAAAAAAAGACTATAGCGCTTTATAAATAACAAGGAGGATCAGATCCACTGAAAAAGTCTAAGCTATAAAGCTATTTCCTTTAAAAAATAAAAATGAAAAATAGCAGCCGGTTCCTTTCTTCACAATTAGTCAATGTGTATACTTCTTTATCCCCAAGCTCATAGCAGCAGCACTCCCAGGGTCCCCGAGGCTTCAGTCATGGTGTCCCAGAAGACAGTGGAACCCCTGAGAGGGCTGAGGAAGCAGAGGGGATTCCCAGCACGCACCTGCTGAGGCCAGCGCAATGGCCGTGGGTCTAGTTACAGCACAGAACCAGAAGGCATATTTCTAGCCAAAGGTAAGTAAATATTACGCTAAATAAATCATTCTTACTCGCTGACGGATCTGATAGAGATTTCTTGATAGTATTTCTCGAATTTCATCCATTTCACCAGGTGTGAGCTTCCTTATTTTTTCTTCACGACAATCACTGTGAAAGTTTAGAAGAAAAATGTTTTACCTTCTGACAAATACTAGAATCACTGGTTTTCTTCTTTAAAGATATAATTCCATTATTAAAGAAGAATCTTAGAAATAGCACTTAGAACTTATTCAATATTTTTAAATAATTAGAAATTCTAAAACTCTTAGTGTCAAAATCATTCATAACACGTTTCATAATGCACACATTTTCAAAGTCTATTCACGCCATTATTTTTTTAAAGAAGAGAAACTACAATGGCCTGTAATGCTATTACTGTATTATTTCTAACACTCCATACATGAAATAATATAGAATTGTTTTCTCCAACAGAAGCTCAATCAGCTATATTTAATTATTAAGGCTTTGCATTTTAAATACCTCATTATACATATTTGCAAACATACCATTTATAATATGTATGTATATCTATTTAGTGACACGTTTTCACATTTTATGCTCTCTATTGAAATGGCTTCCAAGCTTAGTGCTGAAGTGCTGTCTAGTGTTCCTAAGTGCAAGAAGGCTGCAATGTACCCTATGGAGAAAATACATTAGACAAGCTTCACACGTGAGTCATAGTGCTGTTGACAATGAGTTCAATGTCAATCACATATATTAAATAAGGTGTCTTTAAACATAAACATACATAAAACAAATTACATATTGATCAACTGATGAAAATTTTGTGACCAGAAGCTTACAGGAACACAGCCATGTATGTCCCTAGGAACAATGGTTCAATGTTTGTAAACCGGTGTTGGAGGCGACTTTATGGAATATAACTACTGCAAATAATAAGAATTGACTATATTTATACATTTTTACACTAACTCCGTCCAAAATTGAGGGGTCTTAAAAAAATATATAGTACAACAAAATAAATAGATAAGGAAATAAAGTTAAGAAAACGAATTAAAGCTGAGAAAGTTAATATGCATAAATGCAGGTCTCACAGAAGATGCACCGAGGACACACAAATTAAGGAGCACAGTCTTTTACATTTTTTAAATGTAACCTTGCCATTATTGTAGATCAATCATAATAGTAATTACTGGGGTACACAACCTAGTGGCCAGTGGATAATGGATACACACAAAGGAATGAACACAAAGATCTAAGGCTTCAGCAAGACAGACTTTTCTAGATTTAAATGATTCATTTTTGCCTTCTAATATCATAGATTAGCTGTGCCCGAATTTGAACTTTATATACATGTAATAATACAATGTGGTTTTTTGCCTTTAGCCTTTTTTTGCTTAGCATTATGTTGAAGATTCATCTGTTATTACATGTAGCTATAGTTCATTCATTTCCACTGCCATATAATATTCTATTATATAAAATACTATGATTTATCCATTTTATTGTCAATGAATATGTGGCTTCATTCCAACTTCTGGATGTTGCAAACAGTGCTTCTATGAATATTCTTGTATATGTTTTTTAGAACACATATGATTAGCCATTTAGATATTCTACTTTGTAAAGTACATGAACAAGTTTCTTTTCCTTTTTTTTTTAGGATTATCTTTTTTTTTTTTTTTTTTAGCACTTTGTCAGTTTTATGTGAGGTAAATATCTTCTCCCAGTCTTTGGTTTGCCTTTTCACTCCTTTAGTGATGTACTGGGATAAACAAAATCTCATGATTTTAATATAGTTCAACGTATCATCTTTTCCTTCTTTTAGTGCTTTTGGGGTTGTTTAAAAATCTTTCCCTATCACAACATTAAGAAGACATTCTCTTATAATCTTCAAAAGCCTTATTGTTTCACTTATCACCTTTAGATCTATTGAATACAATACACCTTGACTTGATACAATGTGAAGCAGTGGTAAATTTCACTTTATCTCCATCTAGCTTACCAAATTGACCACAATCATTTTTTTCAAAGCCCATCTTTTCTCCACTTGTCATATGGTAAACTCTGTCATTAATAAACTGTCCACATGTGGGTGGGACTGTTCTGACTTCTCTGTTTTATTCCAGTGGTCTACCTCTCCTTGTTTCCATATCATATTAATCATGTAGCTTTACAATAAGTCCTGGTATTTAATAGTATAAACCTTCTTAGTTTGTTCTTCTTCAAAATTACCTTGGTTAATTTTAGCCATTTACATTTCCATAAAAACTTTAGGGCCACTTTGTTTAAACACACACATAAACAGACACCACACACACACACACACACACACACACCCAGGATTTTGAATTAGCATTGCTTTGAATCCATAGATCAACTTATGGAGAATTGAAAATTTTATAATATTGAATCTTTCTCTTCCTCTATTAATATTGCCTTTAATTTATCTATTTTGCACTGAATGTATAGCTTTCTGTGTAGATATTTTGTATATTTTCTCTAAATTTGATATTAACGTTAGATATGTTGTGTGATGTTGATGTGTACGGCATTTCATGATGCTATTCTAAATTAAGCAGTTTTCTAAAATAGCATCTTCTATTTGTTGATACTTATAAAAATACTACTGAGTTTTTTTCTTTACTTTTTTTTTTTTTTTGCCATGTATTCTGAAACCTGGATAAATTTACTTAAGTCTATTTACCTGTGATGCTTTTGGATTTTCAATGAAACAATCAGGTTGTTTGTGAATATTGATGGCTTTATCTGTTCCTTTCCTATCCTTAATATATTTTATGTATTTCTTGTTTAGTACATGTAAAATATTAAATACAAATGGTACTAATAGGCATCGCTATTTTGTTCCATATCTCAGGGTAAATCTTTCAACATTTCAAATCATTGCCATAGGTTTATTGTGAATAAACTTTATCAGCTTCGGGAAGGATTACTCTTTTTTTAGTTCGCCTAAATTTTTTAATATAAAGAATAGTGAATTTCTTAAAATATTTTTTCTGTAATGGCACCCCAATGTGGTACCCATTTATCCAGCTATGTAGACAGCCATTAATTTTGTTCCCTGCATCCCTAACCCAAACCTTTGCCTTTACCCTGTGTACTACTGGCTTTGAAATGAACTGTAAACAGAGTATAATTGATATTTTCCTCCTCTGAGATCACAAAGACAATGGCTCCCCTTTGAAAAATGGATAATTAAGTTATCTCTTGTTGCAACTCAAATGGAATAGCATGTGAAAGACTATAAAACGTTAAAGATAGAAACTTAAAGATCAAGTCTGGTCCCATTGTCCAGTTGAAGAAACTCAAGCTCAGTGAGATGGATAGACCAGCTCAAGGTCACACAGCAAGTTGCTTGCAGAGCTGGGATTATAAGTCAGTCATTCTACTGCTCAGTTCACTGCTGTTTCTAATGGAATATAATATCTTTACCTCCAAGCCATCCTCACCATCCTTCTTCTCATTCTGGATCATGGCAACTCCTGTAATTTTACAGGGGACTTAGAGTCCTAGTAAAGAATCATAGTTTCTATGATTGGGTATAATGTACAACTTTCTCCTCTCTCACTTCAACCTTCCTTCCTATAGGTAACATTTTAATTAGGTGACATTGATTTTAAATGAGCTTCAAGCTCATCATTGGAAGACAAAATCTGTGGGAACTTATAATTTCTCTCACTTTTGTGATAAAGAAGGAATGATGCTTATGTGATAAAATAACCTCATGTGTTAATCAAGTTTTACTGTGTTGATGGTTCTCCTACTGACTTGTTGGAAGACACTCACAATTCTGAGTCTTCATTTTCTTGTTTATAAAATTAGGAAGATAGACTAGATCAGTGGATCTCAATCCTGGCTGCATATTGGGAACATCTGAAGAACTTTTAAATATACCTATGCCTGGGCCTCGATACCACAGATTCTGACTTAAATGGTTTTGGACATGGCCCAGGCATCTGTATTATTTAAATGCTCCCAAAGTGTTTCTAATGGGCAGACTGGATTGAGAACCGATGTACTAGATGATCACTATTGTTCTTTCTAAACCTTCAACTATGATTCTGTGAATAATCTATGAGGAAATAGCTATATAATTACATGCATATTTATAGTACATCTAAAACACCTTAAAAATATTCCATTTCACAATGCTTGCTAAGGGGGCTACAGTTTACTTTCAATAAGCATTAAATTTCCCAAAGCAAATATAATAAAGGCATAATCATTCTAAACATCACAGAGTATTTTCTGATTAGTCAGTTCTAAAATGACATAATATAACATAAAATGTAACACAACATAACATACACATGTGTAGGCTTTCACATTTTAACCAGAATTTAATTCTGCTGTGAGATCTTAAGGCAACTCAAGCTGGGTGCAGTGGTGCACACCTGTAATCCCAGCTACTTGGGAGGCTGAGAGAGGGGGATCGCTTGAGCCTAGGAGTTCAAGACATGCCTGAGCATCATAGGGAGAGCCCCCCACCCTACAAAAAAAAAACTCAAAAAAAGAAAAAGAAAATGAAGAAAACCTGAAGGCATCTCTCTAGGACATAGGTCAAAATTTTTTTGTTATTATTGATTTCAAAAAACTATCAATGCACATTTAGTAATACTAACTTTTATTTGCAAAACCATACTTACTTTAGAGATGCAAAAGAAGGAACAGTGCTTATCATCCCAGTCTCTGCCATCTCAATGGCATGTTTTATTTCAAGCTTTTTATATAATGACACAATGCTTGACTTGGGTTGGTTTTCCCGAATTAAAAGCTTCCGAAGGTATTTATCATCAAATTTCTTAAACCTGTAAAAAAAAAAAAAAAAAAAAGCCAAACTTTCAATAAATTAGTACTGCACTGAAAAAAAAAGTGTTTTTTTTCTTTTTACCAATAAAATCATTTCCACCAATCCCAGGAAAAAACTTAGTAGCAACACTTAGCTAGACTGATCATTATATATATATATTTTATATGTATATACCTGTGTATATGAACTATATATACTATATATAAGTATATATATACACATACAGATATATGTATACATAACACATCCTGATACATTTTTGTATATGAATATGACATATATATATCTAGTATTCACTAATTGTAGATTAAAATACATATTTTTCTTCATTTAGCATTTCTCTAGTTTCCATTTCAGCAAAATTATTTAGAAATGTCAGTACTTGCTGTCTCCGGTTCCTCTCCTCTGATTCTCTCCTGAACATTCATAGTGCCTCCAACACTCCATTAAAGCTACTCTCATCAAGGTCATCAGTGAACCCCACAATATAAATCCAATGGCCAATTATTAGTCCTCACCTTTCCTGCCCTCACCTGCTTGAAACATTGTCTTTATTTGGCTTCCAGCACACCATACTCCCCTGAGATTCTCCCTGCTTCTCTCTCAGCCTGCCTTCTTGGTTCTTTTCCCTTCTTTCTGACCTCTTAATGTAGGAGTCCTCAGTGGCTCAGTCCTCGGTCCTTCCTACCCCACACTCTCCCCTGGCCATCTTGCCCTGATTTCAATAGCATCTCCTTGCCAATAACTCCCAAATTTGTGTCTCCCACTCCAACCTCTCTCCCAACCGCCAGCCATGAGCATTTGGCTGCCTTCTCAACATCTCCAGTTACATATCTAATACTTGACTTGTTCAAACTCAACTGACTTTCTCCAGCATCCTCCCCATCTCAGCTAATGATGACTACACCAGGTCAAAATCTCTGGTGTCATCCTTGATTCTTCTACTTCTCTTAGGTTCCATGTTAGGGGCTGAATTGTGTCCATCTAAAAATTTGTATGTTAACATCCTAATCCCTAATAACTCAGAACGTGACCATATTTGGAGATCTGGTCTTTATAGAAGTGATTAAGATGAGGTCATGAGGGCGTGCCCTAATCTACAATGACTCTTGTCCTCATAAGGAGAGGAAATTTGAACTCAGACACGTACAGAGAGAGGGAGGATACTGCGAAGAGGCAGGGAGAAGACAGCCACTGAAGGAGGCTCAGAACAGAACCTTCCATCACGGCCCTCAGAAGGAAGCAACCCTACTAACATACCTTGCTCTCTGACTTCTAGGCCCTAGAACAGTGACACAGCTCATTTATATTGTTTGAGCCGCTCAATTTGGTACGCTTTGCTATGGCAGCCCTACAGACTAATACTCCATGTATGCCCCATCAGCAATATCTGTTGCTTCTACCATTAAAACATATACAAAACCCAACCATCTCTCACCACCTCTAATACCATCACCCTGGTCCAAGATGTCAAAGCTCTCACACTAGATTCCTGTACTGGTCACCTAACTGGTGTTCTTGCTCCCACCCTTGTGTTCCTACAGCCTATTCTCAACACAGAAGCCTAACCGCTCCTGATAAAATGTAAATCTAATGATATGACTGTTCTGCATCTCCCCTGAGTGGAAGGAAGCACAGTGGCCCATGGTGCCCTACACAATCTGGGTCTGCGCCTCGGAGCACAATGCCCCTCTTCCTGCCCTTCAGCCCACTTCTCACAGACTTGCCAGCTGTTCTGCTACCCCTCGGCCTTTATACTTACTATTCCTTCTACTAGGAATGTTCCCCAGATACCTGCCTTTACATCTTTCCTTGACAGCCCTTGAAAGGAAGATCCATACTCTCCCTTTCAGTCTTTCCTTGACAGTCATTTTCTCAACACCCTTTCCTATCCATCCTATCAGACTTGCATGTCACCCTCCTTCCTGAGCAGTCCCTGTCTCATTTCCAAGATGTATTTTTCTCCATAGCAGTTATCACTTTCTAGCATGTCATAAAACTTATTCATTTATCTTATTTTCTGTCTCCTAGCACTGGAATGCAAGCTCTTTATAGCCAAAGATCTTTTTCTGCATCACCCGTGCCTAGAACAATGCCTGGTACATTGTAAGCATGTGTGGCAGAATGAGGGGATCCTTTGGTCCCAATTCCTCCCTGTATCTGCACGCTCTGCCATTTTACTTGACAATGTACTTCCACCATGGCCTGGGTGACCTGCCCTGCCCCACTCACTGACACTGGGCTCAATAATGTTACTTGCTTTGGCCAATGAGCTATTTGAAGACACAGTGATGGAAGTGGAGCCTTAACCTTGGCTTACATCTTGCACCTCCACTATCACCATGAGAAAGATAAGCACAGAGAGTAGCTCTTTAGCCCCAGGACCAAGGTGAATGTCACATGAAGTGGAATCAACTCACCCCAGTCACACCAGGTAAGGCCAGCAGGAATCAGCTGATAGCCAACCAACCCACTGAGTCATAAGCGAGGCCAGCCCAGGTCAGCCAAGCTCAGTACAGACCAGCTGGCTCTCAGCCTCTTGACTCAGGCACTTTCATAACAAGTGATTGTTGTTCTGAGCAGCTGAGTTGTGGGGTGGTTTGTTATACAACATTACTGGGCCAATATATAAGTGAAACAACATGCAATAAACATTTGTTGAGAAATAAATAAGTGTGCTACAGTGATCACCATAAGCCCAAAGAGGTTTATAGGCGCACCTGTGCCTTGAAAGGAATCAATGTTAACCCACATTCTTCATGCAAGTCCTTTGTTCTACATACTGGAGGGCTCTGGATAGTTAAGGAAGAGCCATCCTAATATGCTTTGCTATTGACTGGCCACTGCACTGAGTCTACTTTTTTCTACTTATTTTGAATTTCATGTTGGGCCTATTGAGATAGAACTCCTGACAGCAACACAACATCTTTTTTTAAAATTTATTTTATTATTATTATAGTTGTTCTACCATTTTACTAGAGATAAGCAAAGGGAAGAACAAACACCAAGGACAATGGCATGCTCTATTTTGCATAGGGAATGTGCATGCTCTTTCTCAGCTTTATTTCCACACCTTTCATTTCTCTGCCAAGCTACACATAGGTGTCCTCTTTCACCATTATTGGATTGCTTTGGCCAAGTCTGGGAAATGCCCCTATTGTATTACCTTTTCACTTCATTCTCAAAGGATCAAATGCCCCAAGAATTCTCTGGCAGGACCACTGGAAATCCACAGCATAAGGATTTCAGAGGAGAGGGAAAGACACCCAGTATACCTAAAACAATCATTTCTTTCTTAATGCCATTTTTAGTCACATCAACAATTAGATGTGATCTGAGCAGAACTGATTTTAAAAGTGGCCTGTGTCAGCACCGAGTCCCCACACACCCACTTCCCTGCTCTACCTGAACTACACAGCGCCTGTGACAATCCAGGACACTATTTGAAATTTACCTGGAAACATTTTTGCATGGAAGAATATAAATGCTTATGAAATGATCAAATAAAGTATATCCACTGCAGTGAAGACTGTCAGACGTGAACCAAAGTTGGCTCTGCTGTCTTTAGCACTCACAGCCCTGTTATGCCGGCCACCTTTAGGTATTTGCCAGGAGCAGATCACAGACCTGAGAGATAGTGTCTCTGCCTGAAAGACAGGATGTAGCCAGACCTTCTCTGACATTCCTCCGCTTGAGCTCCAGACCAAACCCACATGACCACAGTGTCCTCCTTTCCTGTCTTCTGACAGTGCCCCAGGGCCAGGTGACCTGATGACATGCTGACTCATATCTACTCCCCCCATTTGGGAGGCAGAGGCGTGGTAGAAATCTGGAGGCTAATCCTCGCTTTTGAAAGGGAACAAGCTGTTCTGGGTTACCCCTCTCACCTGTCACTCCAGGGAAGTCCTGAGGGGATGCTAAGGAAGGGAAGAAAAGTGGCTGAGTTGGAAAAGAGAAGTTAAGTGGAAAACAGGCATTGCTATGGCAACAGTGGAGAGGAGAAGCACAGGGGTCTGTCTTGCTGACTCGGCACAGACAGGGACCCATCTGTGTTAGGAAGGCCCCAGGGTAGAGAGTCATAGGAGACTCTCTGTAGGGTTCTTATCTGCCACCTGCCTCCACAAAAGAGAATACTTCCCAAAATAAATGGCCATTTAAAAAAGTATTTTTTATAATGGGAATTTTAGTTTGCTTTATTTATTTATTTATTACTTTTTTTTGAGACAGGGCCTTGCTCTGTCACCCAGCTGAGGTGCAGTGATGCTATCATAGCTCACTATAACCTTGATCTCCTAGGCTCAAGTGATCCTCCTGGCTCAGCCTCCTGAGTAGCTAGGACTACAGGTGTGCACCACCACTCTTAGCTAATTTTTAAGTTAGCGATGGGGTCTCACTATGCTGCCCAAGCTGGTCTCAAACTCCTGGCCTCAAGCGATCCTTCTACCTCGACCTCCCAAAGTGCCAGGATTATAGGCGTGAGCCACCATGCCTGGCCTTCCTTAATTTTATTACCTTGTGTTCCCATGTGGCTAACTGGGCATTCTCTCTATACAAATAAAATATTTTTTCTTTTAGTTATGAAGTAAGGCTAAGGCCCAGGGGCTGTTTTTACATTGTGAAAGTTGTTCCAAGCATTGACATCTGTATAACTCATTGTATGCTAGTATTACTTAATGACACCTCACACTTTCACACATAGTGTCTGTTCGCTGTGTGACTGTTTTGTTGTCTCTATTGTGTTGCAGAATTTCAGAGGCCTCAGTCTACGGCTTAAACTTCCTAAGCAGCCCAATATTATGCCAGCATATATGAGCAAACAGGAAGCACTGAAAAAGAATGAATCCGAACTTCTTGATCTCATAAATGTTTCTCAGTTTATATCAAAGTATGCATCTAATTCTGCCTGCCTAGTCTTCCTTTTCCACTTCAACTATAAGATCCTTGAAAACAGGTATTGAGTTGTATTTATCCACCACAGAATTTTTTACAGAAGGGTAAACTCTGTGTGTGTGCATTTATATAAATGTATTAATATGTAACCTTTTAGATAATTTCAGCCTTCACAGATATACATCTATTGTTTCTGATAGTCCATTTACATCCTCAGGTGCTCTGAATCTCTGCATTTGACAAAGCCCCTCATCATGTGTGCCAAAATGGATAGTAATGGGACACCCAGTTTTTAACCAAATAGACTACATTCCTCAGCTTCCAATGCAGTGAGGAATGGCCACATGACTGAGTCCCAGCCAATGTGGTAGAAGCAGAAGAATCTTGTGGCAGCTGCTGATAGCTTTGGTTAGAAGGCAGCTAGCATATATCCTTTGTCTCTTCATTATCTTTCTTCCTCCAGGTAGCCTAGAATGGCTAATGAAGATGCAGCCATTGTGGTCCCAGAGGCAGCCTTGGAAATGGAGGCCACTCTTAGCAGATCAACCATACAGAAGGTAGGGGGACCGGGCAGGGGAAGGGGTGTCTATGGAGTAGAGCTCATCTACTAAACCTAAACTGCCTACCTCTGGCTATTTACAGAAGAGAGAAATAAGCTTCCACCTTGTTTAACCTACTATTATTATTCCATATTTTTGTTATAGCTGAACCTTATCTTAAAGGACATACTATATGGTACCACAAAGGAAAGATTGCAACTCTGAAAATTAATACAAGTCAACATGTCCTGCTTCCAGGGTTATCCAGAGCTACTTCATAATATAGTGGCCTAAGACCTTCTTACTTGTCTCTCCAAAAGTTGTGACCCCAATGTCCACAAACATCTTCAATCCCAGTCTTCACATGATCAAAAAACTGAAACACAAAAAGGCTAATTGATTAGTTTTATATGAAATCATTAATTTTTACTCTACTTATATCATGCCTAAATTCTAAAGGCCCTGCTAGTTTTTGTTTTCTGTTTGTTGTACTGAGAGCAATAAAACAACAATTCATATGCAAACAAATTGATGAAATGTTTGTCATAGCAATCTTAGGCCATTCCTAGATTATTCTGCTCATTATAATAATTTGTTCATAATTTTCAAAAAATATGAAATATGGTAATAATTTTCCTATAGGAACATTTTCAGGTTAAAAGAAATAAAAAGAGGAGATTTCTTATCCCTGTGTTCATGTACAAGTTTAGCAAACTAACCTGGAGACACTACCATGGGCTATATCTGTTCTATACACCCCTAGCATGTACCTTCCCCAGGCCAACCTCTCTCTCCCCTCTGTCATTCCCCTTTTCTTCAGGAAATGGACAACTTGGTGTCAAGCTGTTTGACTGATTCAAATACTTTTTAACATTTAAATTGTTACACTCTATTAACACCTACCCGACAATGGATTTCTTCACTGACAGCTTGCTGTTTCTTATTGGACCTCTTAACATCAAGAAACTCCACCAATGGTCGGATAGTTATTCCCTGAACAGAAAAAAAATAGTGAATTTTCTTATAAATAAAATAAAAAATTCAAGAATAACTTCTCTTCTCCTAAGTTTTGATAACCAAAAACAAAAGATATTCTGCTTCCAAGATTTAGCACCATAAATGTAACCTTTTGTTAACTTTTTCTTTCTTTCCAATGGCTGGCATATCTTCAAACGACCATGTCCCAACACAAAACAATGGAAAAAAAGAAAGAAATTGAGAAAGTAACTCTGAGAAATAATAAAGCATTATCAAGTTCAGAGAAATCACCTACTTGTTGTATTACCCATGGAAAACTTTTCAATTATTCCTTCATTCATTCGTTTATCAGAAGTATTTTAACTGAGCTTCTATTACATACATGTCAGGGCCTTGGGCATTTGGGACAAAAGATGAATAGTTAAGGACCTCAGCTCTAGGACTCTGTAGTCTTTTTAAGAAGTCAGCTATAACCAAAAACAGTTACAAAATAGGCAGAAGAGGAATGATAGACACAGACTCTGGAGGCAGGTCAAGGCAAGCTTGGTGCAGAGGAAACAGTGGGGGTAGCAGTCTTACAAGGTGTTAGAAGCATTTTCCAGCAACGACCACAACATAGCAAAGCATCAGCAGTAAGAAAGGGCTTGCAGTCAGTTTGGGCCTATTCACTTGGGAAATGAACTTGGGAAACGGAGAGAATTGTAACCTATTCAGTAAACCAGGAAGAGAAGAACATTTCTTAAATTGAGCATCTCACTTAGTATTGTAACAGTAAAAGCATTTCCATTAGAGCCAGGAACAACACTGGATGCTCTCTACGCCCTTTGGCATAGTTCTGCATGGCCCAGTCAATTAAATAAGAATAGACAAAGAAAAAGTAGACATGTAAATACTAAAAGTGTAGTGACAAGATTTTTGTTGCTCATGGATGATCTGGTTTTTTTTGTCCTAAAAATCTCTAAGATAATCCTTTTTCATTTAAAAATAACACGTTTAGTAAAGTGACTAACATAAAATCAACATGCACAAAGCCATCCCATATAGCAATTTAAAAAAGTAAGAGAATTAAGGCCTATACAATAGCAATGAAAAAAAAAATATATAAAGGGTGAATATATATATACATATATACATACACACACTAGTATAATATATTTAAATACTAGTTTACTATATATACTATATATTTCCCCCTCTCTCTATATATATATCCTTATCATAAATATATAAAACCTTTACAAATAAAACTATGAAACTTAACTAAAGAACATTAAAAAGATCTGAGTTTTAAAAAGACACATACAGTTCCTAGATGAGATAAAAACAATATTATGACAGTTTTCTCTCAACTAACATTTATATACAATTCCAGTAAAACATCCCTAAAGATTTTTGACAGAATTTGATAGGTTGATTTTAAATTAACCCAGAAGAGTAAATGTAACCAGAAGATTTTAGAAGAAGAGGAGGGAGGAAGGGAGGGAGGGAGAACTTAAAGATACAAGCTATCAGCTAAGATGCTTAAAAGTATGTAATACTGGCACCAAAATAGGGCAGCTGAGGAAGGATAAGAGTGTGGGGTGAAGGAAGAGCCCCCAAGTTTCTTGCTGGGGTTGGAGTGGTTGGCCACTACTTCCTGGCAGAAATAAGAAATGAGTGGGAAGGGCGGCTGTTGGGGTTTTGGGGGAAAGGGAGTAGATATCTGGAGGTATGTTCCCTGCCATATATTTGATTTTCATCTCACCTTTCCTCATGTCTTGAAGTCTTTAAGATGCTTTTTGATCATGCAAACTGACACACACACACACACACACACACACACACACACACACACACACACATACACCCAGGTATGCCTGCTAGTCCAGCTCTGGGCATCTTTGGACTTAACTTTCATTTTAACTTTCTTAAATGTGAACTGATTTTGGCCAAATTTGGTATAAGACACATCTTGTGTTCTATTTGCATTTCAGTCTACCACTTTGAAATAACATAGAAGGTAATAACAGCTTTCCAATCAACACATGTTCTGTAATTTTTAACTTATGTAAATGAAAATGGGTGTAAACATGTGGTTTTCAGAGATGGGAGATTTTCACTGAGTTCCAGATTCCCTGAAACCACTAGTTTAATAATAGCTCAAAGAAAAGTCAACAAAATCAATGCAATTTTTAAAATTATACATTAGTACTATGTTCTAAAGATTGCTGCTTCACGTGCTTTTTTCCTATCAGCATTCATTTAGTAAATAATAAATTAGTGCCCAGTCTTTGTAAACACAGGACATAAAAATAAAGATAGGACACAGGACCTGTCCCCATCTCTATGTTGATTCCTTCCACCTGACAGATAATCTAGAAGTGAATGCACTACCCCAAATAAATCACAACTTGTCCACTCAAGGAGGTAAGTGCTGCCTATCATCCAGATCAACGAAAATTTCTAAAAGCACAACATACTTATTTTTATAGTTAATAAAACTTATAAAAATGTGTGTTTGTTTAAACAGTCCCTTTTAATAGTTTCCCCTTTTCTCCTTGAATTATTTGCAGTGGTCATGATGTACTCAAGGGCAATTATTTAATAAAGTCTCCCTTCCTTCCTCTCCTCCCTTCTTCCTTTCCTTCCTTTGCCAATCATCTATTTTGGAGGTAGAGTGCAGGGCATTTGTATATGCTATATTAAGCTCCCCAAGCTGGATGTTGTATTCTAGGAATCTCTGAGAGAAAGAGAGAGAGAGAGAGAGAGAGACCTTTTGAGAAGGTACCTTTTTTTACCACATTGGAAAATTGCTAATTTAGGTTAACTAGGGAGCAACCTGATAAAGCTTAGAAAATAAAATAGCTTAGTATTATCCATGTGGGATTAAAAAAAAAAAACCTTAGTTTTTCCATCAAACTACCAAAAATCATATTTGCAAAGCACAAGTTAAATTTTCATCCATTCATTCAGCTTTGGCAGAATAAACACAACAACCTCAGAGTTGGGCCTCACTAAAGGCATCATTTAACAGCAGGTACAGGGAGGAGAACAGGGAGATGAGATTTGTTTTCTGTCTTGTTCCATCTCTGCTTCCCTCTCTCCCTGCTTCCCTCTGCTTCCACTAACATGAAGTGGGGGAAATAACCAACTACTGCCTAATTATACTGAGGGTTCTTTTGGTCCGTTCTTTTCTAAGAAAATGAGTTCTTGTGTTGTTTTTTGGAATTAATATTTGCAAAAAAAAAAAAGAGGTGAAAGAGAGAAACTTCCTTATATTTCATTGCTGATTTAGCAGGCAATTTCCAGAAAAAAACTTGAGGTAACCGTTTTCATTTATTAAAAAAATGTCAGTATCATTGCTATGCTGCCATATGTAAGGGTTCTCTCACATAATGCACTTGATCGCAGACATCGTAAACTGAGTTGTATGAATAGTCTTTATCTCAGAATGGGATAAGTGGAACAAGAGCCATAAGAATGTCCCAGGAGGTGTACCTGGTCCTCCTCTGTTTATCTTTCTTTCACCACTTCCCATACGGCACAGTGATTACTCGTTCTATGTCTGTTTCTTCCCCCAAAGGAGGTGTTTCTCTTACTTGTTCTATGTCTGTTTCTTCCCCCAAACAAGGTTTTTTTTCTGTCCTGGGTCATCAGTGTTCCCCGCTCCACTGTACCTCAGTACTCCAACATGCTGCTATAGCTCTGTCTTTTAAAATCAGAAACTAAGGCTGTCTTTTGGCAGGTGTCCTCCTCTGGCCACTACCCCCTTTCTCTATCTGACCTTAACAGAGTTGCCTGTATCTTCTATCTCCAATGTTTCTCTCAACTCCTCTCTCTTAAATCCAATCAGAGTTCTATCCTCCCACCTGACCCCACGTGCACTAGTGAGGATGGCCGCTCATTGCTCTGTGGCCACACCCAGCGGTCTGTCCTCCACTCAGACCTCTCCTGACCTTGTGGCTCCATTTGTCACAACTGCCAGCACCCTCTCCTCCCCGAATGCTTTCTTCACTCAGCTTATAGCAACTCCTGACATATTTCCTCTTTTACTATTGACCCTTCTCGGTCTCCTGTGCTGGTTCCTCAACATTTTCTTGATTTCTAAATATTGATGATTTTAGGGTTCAGTCCTCAGATGCCTTCTTTTCTATACTCATTCTCTGAATCATTCCTTCCAGATTCATGCTTTAAAAGCCACTTATTTACTGATGAATCCCAAATTTATATCTCCCACTCTCGCTTCTTCCCCAAATCCCAGACTCATATATACAATTGCCTACTCAACATCTCTACGTAGATGTCTAATAAGCAAATGTGCATTTCCAGCATGTATACATTCAAAACTGTACACTCTGTTTCCCACCCTTCAAACTCCATCCTTTCTCCATATTCTCCACTGAGTTAAAGGTCACCTGATTGCTTTCACCATGAAATCTGGTTGCTCAGGCAAAAACCCTTGGATCTATCTTGTACTATTCTTTCTCTCACATCCTAGACTATTCACCTACATTTTTCCATCTTAAAACAGCCTATTCATCTTACTCATTTTAATGTAGGTCTAGAATAAATTGTTCTGAATTCTATGGAATTCCACCTAGTAATGGTATATGTTAATTAAATATAAGGATGGTGTCATTATTAACATAGCTAGCTAGATAAAACATATGACAATTTATTTGACAAATGAAAGAACATTTGAGGGCCGGGCTCAGTGGCTCATGCCTGTAATCCTAGCACTCTGGGAGGCCGAGGCAGGTGGACCGCTCAAGGTCAGTGGTTCGAAACCAGCCTGAGCAAGAGCGAGACCCCATCTCTACTAAAAATTAGAAAGAAATTAATTGGCCAACTAAAAATATATAGAAAAAATTAGCCGGGCATGGTGGTGCATGCCTGTAGTCTCAGCTACTCGGGAAGCTGAGGCAGAGGGATTGCTTGAACCCAGGAGTTTGAGGTTGCTGTGAGCTAGGCTGATGCCATGGCACTCTAGTCTGGGCAACAGAGTGAGACTCTGTCTCAAAAAAAACTAAAGAAAGCACATTTGAGGGTCCTCACAATGTCTATAAAATATTGGGCATCATCCCTCCAGTTTGAGAGGCTAAATTAGCAACGGTTTATTTAATTGTTTGGAAAAGTCACCCCACCATGGGCCCTGAGTGTCCCCACAGGGGGTACCAAGAAGGTAAGGCCTTAATTACCTGGGCCATTCCTCAGGGTTGCAAGCAACAAGCAATCTTGAGCATAGGGTAAAGTCCCAAATGCCTCACAGTTCTGCACAGTGATTCACAGTAAATTCCATCGTTAATGTATAACTGAGGCAAAAAGAGAATGCCATCTCTTAAATTCCAACCTTGCTACCTGATGGACTTCTAGGTAACCACTGAATGCATTTACAGAATTCTGGGGATCTACCATGTGATCACAGCAACTAACTAAAAGATAATTATTATACTCAAACAATTTTTCCTTCCAAAGAAAAGTATATTGAAAGAATTTAAATTTTTCTTTCTTTTGTCACCATCTTACTTAACATTATGTATTAAAACATAGCAAATAATAAGGTTAAAAACCTGCCTCAAGTGTTGTACTTTACAGACATATTCCCCTGTACTGCCTGGGAGGGAGGTACCAAGGAGGTACCTTTGTCAAGATTTTATAGCCAAATGGAGAGCCACAGAGGCTGCAAGACACAGGCTCAGAATATCGACCCAGAATAGACCTTACTCTAAAGTCTTCGCTGTATATTACTGCACTCCACCCTCTCTAATTTCTAATATAAGTCTAAAACATGAAAAGTACCTTATATTTTATATAAATAACATAACCAATCTTATTGAAAAGAAAACAAACTCAAACGCCCAAGGAATCAGAATTGTTTATTCTGATCAATATTCCACAACAGCATTTTCTGGTAACATATAATGTGCTTCATAAAGAAGCTACTTTCCCTAAATAGCAACATGATTCAAGTGATGTTAAAATTTTCATTATAAATTATGGTATCAAATTACATCATGCAATTCTATTTTTGAAGCTAGGGCAAACTCGACAGTACCAGGTTGGAAGAGCTTATCATATAAGAAATATTGAAATAAGAGGAGAAAAATATATTTAAAGTTTAATAATAGATCCATCAGCATAAAAGTTTTCACTTGTAAAAGAATATATAATTCCTACTCAAAAGGCAAAACTTTATGCATGGATTTAGAATTAGTTATTCCTACTATATTTTTAACCCATTAAATATTTCCCTCTAGGCATTTTTCACTGAATTCTTTAACTATTGATGTATTCTGGAAAAGAGATCCTTTCTGAAGGGGGTGTGTATGTATTTGTGTGCATGTGTGTACATGGACATGTGTGCATATGCATGTGTTCACAGTCCCAAGAGCCAGGGGTAGGTGGGAGAATGGGAGGAAGAAGAGGTGGGCAGAGTAAGGAGCCAGGCAATAATGCACACATCGGTCTCCAAGCTGTGCACATGGAAGGGTGAGGCAGAGAGCAGGAGAAGGAAGACAGCAGCAGGGTGGAGCTGCAGCAATTTCTCTTCCCTACGGACATCAAAATGATCTTGGTTGGATTATCCCTAATCCTAACCAGAAGAAAGACTGACTTGTAGTCTCCAGATACTGATCCCCAAATATCTCCCCCACTGGAGGGTGAGCTTGATGCATTCACAAATGCAGCCGATACATCTCAACTATTCTGCTTGTCACCTTCTGCAGAAAACGGAAAGGAAAAGCCTTTTCTGTCGGGGCTTTTCCCCACCTTCATCTCTCTCCTCCTCTCTAGGCTGCTGACAACAGGTGAGGCTTCCTGACTTCCAGCTTCCCCTCCGCTCCACCTCGCACAAGCTCCCTGACTTTCTCCACAACACAAGAGTTACAAGTTATCCCTGGAGTGATGCTTGATTCTGCTGAGCTCAGGTCTAACACCTCGCATGTCACACCTCACCCCTGGTCTTGCTAAATAATCCTCCAAAACACACAAGGCTGCGTCGACTTCTTCTCATCTCTGCCTCTACTATCCAGGGTTAAATCATCATCATTTCTGGCCTGGGCTACTGTGTGAACACCCAAATCAGTCTTGCTCCTTCTGTTTTTGTCTCCCATAATGCATTCTCTCACCCAGCAGCCAGAGCAATCTTTTAAGAGCACAGCACTCCCCTGCTTAAAACCCTTCTCATCACCCTCCAATTAAAACCACACTCTTTACTTCAAGTCATCAAAGCTCAACAATGGGTGGCCTCCTCTTTCTATTTTCACTCTCTCCTTACTTGGTTCCTTATTTCTGTTCTGGGAGCTTCCCATCTTAGGACTTTTGCATCAGTTCTTCCTTCTGTCTGCAATGGTCTTTGCCCAGATCCTAGCTGACTCCACGTCTTTCACATCTCAGATTAAACATCACCTCCACAGAAAGACCTTTGCTAACCTGACCTAAATATGATGGCAATACTTTCCTTAAGAGGAGGAATTCTGCATTTTTCCTTTGAGTGTCATCAACAACCAGGCCCTCGTTCTGTTGCCTGACAGACTGTGATGTCCATGATCACTGCAGAGAATCGGCCTCAGAAAGGTGTTGACAACAAAGGCAATAACAGAGAGTGTCCATCTTAACTTAGGAAAGGGTCTCCCAAGGCGTCCTTCTCCAGGATTCCAGACAAGCCCCTGGCCCCAGTGTTGGGAGGTAAGTGTGGATGCGTGAAGGAAGAACTGTCTCCTGGAGAGCTGACTAGGAAGAAGGAGGAGAATCGTAATGTGCTGCAATGCTGAGCATTCACTACACACCAGGCTGTCTGCTGGGCGCCTGATTTACGGTTAAGACCAAACTGGTTTTTACCAGCTGCATCAACTTGGGACAATTGCTTAACGTCGGTTTCAGCACCTCATTTTCTTCATCTACAAATAGGGATAACAAACAAACAATGCCTCCTCCAAGAGTTACATGCCATGGAATTGTTATGAGAGTTAAATGAATTGACATATAAGATGCTTAGATTTGAGTAGGGCACCTAGAAGCATTATTATTAAATAAATATGAAAAATTTTTAAAAGCACACATCTCCTGGTTTTCTTCCATCCTCATTGATCACTTGTTCTCAGTCTTCTTGGCAGCTTCCTTGTTCTCCCTGATGTCTTAGGGTTGGGCTGCCCCGGGGCTCAATCCCTGGTCCTCTTTTCTGGTCCCCTCGGTATATATTTTCAATACCTTGACAATCACATCCGGCTTTGGTGGCTTCTAATACTAGCTGTCTGCTGATGACTGACCTCGTTCCTGAACTCCACACTGCTACTATCTGCCTATTCCGCATCTCCACGGCGGTCTAACAGACACCCTCCCCCCCGCATCCTGCGATTGCACCACCTGTCTCCCCCTCCACCTCCTCCTTGCATGGACTTCTCCTTCTCAACTGAGGGCAGGTCCACCCTTCCAGCTGCTCAGGCCCAAAACCCCGGGCCTGATTCCTGATTCTACACACTCATGTCTAACCCAACAAAGACTCCTGTAGGTTCCAGCTCCAGAATATATTCTAGGGTCTTCCTACTCCTCACCAACTCCACTGTCACCAGCCCGGTCCTGCCCGATGACTGTGTGGCCTCCACACTGAAATCTCAGCTTCCACCTTCCCTCTTGGCAGTCTATTCTCAACACAGTGGCCAGCGTGATCCTTTTACGGAGTAAGGTCAGAACACATCTCGCATGTGCACAAAACCTGACGGCTTCCCTTTCACCTAGAGAAGAGCGAAACTCCTTCCACTGGCCTGGATGGCCTATGTGACCTAGGGCTCTGGATTCTCCTTGCCCCATTCTCCTCCTGCTCCACTCCCACCACACTGGCCAAGAGCACACTGCCTTCAGGACACACTGTGTCCTTCAGCCTATTTGCCCGGAAGGTTCTTGGACTTAGCTAATCCCACCTCCTGCATTGCTCAATTGTCATTTTTCTCACTGTTCCCTTCCACGACCACTCCATTCAGATTTGTAACGCCCCACTACTTTACCCTTGCCATGCCCGATCCCCTACTTTCCCCTATTGCATAGTGTCTTTCACCTTCTAACGTGTCTATAATTCACTTATTTACTGTGTTTCTTCTCTAGTCCTTACCCCTCCAGTCCCTGCAAGGTAAGCTCTTCAGGGACAGGGATCTTTTTATGTTCTGTTCACTTCTGGATCTTAAGGCTCCTAGAGCACTGCCCGGCACATAGCAGGAGTCCAATAAATATTTCATAAATGAGTATCTGCAAAATATAATCTTCTAAGAACTAGCATATTAGCTTAAAGAAATTGATGAACTTCAAAGTGAGGATCTGGACACAAGTCCATCCCATTTTCTGCCTCCCAATATTAAGCTTGTATCTACCCATTCCTCTGTTTCGGGGCGAGCACTGCTAAGCAGTCAACTCATGTCAAATGACTGTTGGAAGGTCACCATGCACAACTATCATTTAACAAGAACATTTACTAGGTCAGAGGCAAATGACCAGGATTAGCAAGCGCAGTTCATAATTCTCCAGTCGTAAGCTTAGATCACTTAATTGAGTTTCCTTAAATAATAATTCCTCTGTGTAGGCCACATGACCTGAATGGACTCTCTTAGGCCCCTGGACAATCCAGGGACATGAACCCAGACAGGAAATATCATTTTCCCTAATATCATAACTACCAAAGCTCCAACACACCTTTGCATCCTGTAAACAGATTTCATTACCATAGTCTGAAAGATCTTGTTTCCTTCTGGTAGAGGGAGAGACTTTTTCCAAGAGAAGGAACTCTACTCACCAGAATGAAGACAGTAAAGAATATGACAACAATGGCAGCTGTGATGAACAGCTTTTTCCGAGGAAACACAGCAGCAGGAAGGAGAAACACCAGTGCGAAACAGATGGCACCCCGGAGCCCTCCATAGGCGATGATGAACTGATCCTTAAAGGTCAGGGGAATGGTCCGGAACCAATTAATGACTTGAGTCAGGACGAAGACACCTGCAGAGAACAACCCCCCACCCAGAAGATAAACTGTGAGGCCAGAATGTGAAAATAGGTAGGCTCATTTTCTGTGTTGCTGTGACAAGGCAAATGATTTAATAATAGGCTCCTTGGTCTTTCCTCCTTTTCTCTGTCTTGTTAGTATCAAATGCTCTCCTCGGCCTTTGACACTTGTTCCAGGATGATGGGTTAAAACATGAAATCAGGAGAAGCCAAGATATAGACTCATGTGTCTTAGAGCAAAGGCTTGAAGATACTCAGGGAAGAAAAGAATGTAAAGAAAAGGAGAGGAAGAGAAGGAAGGAGATGAGGAAGGAGAGGAAAAAGGAAGAAGAGGAGGATGAAGAAGAGGAAAAAGTAGAAGAGGATGAGGAGGAAGAAGAGGAAGGAGAAAAGGAAGGAACAGATGAGAATGAAGACATAAAAGGAGCCTCAGATGCAGGAAGGGATGAACAAGAGGAAAGCCCCCCTCTGTCTGTGAGTGTCCCTGAAGGCATTTAGCAAACAACTTGCTCGTTACCCAGCGCTCGCCAGATGAGGCAGAAGGCCAGCGTGAAGCAGACGAAGGCCCAGTTCCACTCGTGGTTCTTCCCAACGGTGGACACGCCCATGAAGATGAAGATCAAGGTCTCACTGACACTGCTCAGCATCTTCATGAAGTACTTGATGGTCGTGTAGGATTTCTGAGACACATTTTCTTCCACGTACTTATTCATAGTCATTGCACAAGCCGTGATTCTGAAAGAGCAGATAAGGCTTCTATTTAAACATGACAATGATCTTAGTTAGAATGCAAGAGCACTCAAAAGCTCTACTCTTCTGCCCATTCAACATTATCAATTGAATGTGATTTGCATGTAAGCCTTAGAAATCCTATGATCTCATCTCTGGGAGGTCTTCACACACACCCATGGCTCGAACTAGCTCAGTCTACCCAGTGTTCCAGCCCTTCACTCCCCTCATCCCAGAGTCACACTCTCAAATGTCTACAGACATGAGCACTATCAGCTGCTCTCTGCTTGGTATCTCAAATAAAACAAGTCCAAAATAAATTTGAAATTCATTATCTTCCTATAAAATTGATTCTTTCTCCCACATATAATCTATTCCTCTATTATCTAAAAATTGTAAGCTATTGCATAAAATCCTAAACTTGAAACTAGGGTTGCATCGAACTTCCTTCTCCATCACCTGTTCCCCCGTCCCGTATAATTTGTCACCCATTGTTTTAAATTCTTCGTCTTGAATATCTCTTGGACCCACTCATTCCTTAGTTCTGAGTCTCATTTCTATTTGCCTATTATAACTGCTTCTGGGAAATTCAAAATAAGCTCTGAGAATTCCTAAAGGGAAAAAAAAACTCTTCGGTTTGTTTTCCTCATTATTTCCAAAACTTTGAGATGACCAATCCCTTTATTCCCATTCTCATGGCATTTATTTCAACATGGCACCTCTGGAAGAGGAAGGGCTCCAGGATCAAGCCCACACTCCTAAGGTGGAGACTCAAAGCTCTTCACATAAGTGCATCAGTGGACAATTCCAGTTTCACACCTCCCTATTCTGGTACGCACCACATATGCCTCCACTATCTGTAATTTGCCAAACATGCACTTGCTCTCTCCTGTCTTCCTGCCTTACAGCACATGTGGGCTCCTTTCTGTCTGGAATGCTACCCCTGACCAACTCAAATGCCACCCACGAAGGGGAATTTAGGATGATCTGGGTGGCAGCCCAAACTAGGCCCCATCTAAAGAGACATAGTTACCCTAAAGTATGAAAGGACTTCATTACAAAAGGTGCTGTAGAGTGAACAAGGGGTTAGAATTAAAGCAACCTGCCCTGCCTTCCACTGAGGGATAATTGTGCCATAAACCAATTACCAGTCATGAGCTGCGAGGTTTTGCACATTCTCATAACTCTACCACTACAATGACCCTACGTACACACACCCTCCCTACTACCTTCGCGTGGAGATCCTCACCCTGGGAAAATTTTTGCTGTTTTAAGGAAACCCTTCTACTGTGAGCACAGGATAAGTAGAAGAATGCAAACCCGAGGCTCCTCTGAGTTAAGACCTAAACAGGTAACCATGAACAGGTTTCACTGCAACAGACCTGTTCTTCACGTAGCAAACATATACAGCCGTATTTATTTTTGAGTCCCATCTTAAACCAAAACAAAGGCTCCACCAATCTAATGACCATGTATTTAGCCACAATGCCAGTGCCCCCAGAATGAGCAGGTATTTCTTTAAGATTTATATGATGCATAATTTATGTGGTTTCCCAAAAGAAAGACTGGCTTTATTTAGTGTGCTAATAAAATTCAGCGGCCATGAACACACGGCAAGCCCTTTGAATAGCTGAGGACTTATATAATAATAGTCAACTTTTATAGCACCTTTACTTTGTGCCAGGTACTGTGCAAATGCTTTGAATGGATTATGTGAGTTAAGCCTCGTAACAAGTTTATGAGGCAAGTTCTATTATCATTCCTGTTTTTATATATGGGAGAACAAAGCCAGACAGAAGTTCAATTACTCAAGTTTCCATTGCAAATAAACATTGGTGCCAGGGTGTAAGTCAGGCAGTCTGACTCAAAGCCAGCACTGTTGAGGACTTAACCTTCACCCCTTCCAAGTTCTCAGTGAGTCTTGTGATTTCTGATGGAGGGAGGTCTTCCCCTCCCTGCCATGCTATTGCCCACCTTTTCTCAAGCCAAGCCTGTTTGTATTTGCTTCCTATGGCTGCTGTAAGAAATAACCACAAACTCTGTGGCTTCAAACAACACAGATTTATCATCTTACACTTCCAGAGGTCATAAGTCCAAAATTATTTCGGTGGGATACAACCAAGGTGTCAACAAGGCTGCATTCCTTCCAGGTGCTCTAGGGGAGAGTCTGTTCCTTGCCTTTTCCAGTTTCTAGAGGCTGCCTGCCTTCCTTGGCTTGCGGCCACATCCCTCTGACCTCTGCTTCCCCAGTCACATCTTCTGTGAGTCTGACCATCCTTCTCCTTCTTGTGTCTTTGTGATGACATCAAGCCCACCCGGATAATCCAATGGAGTCTCCCGATCTAAAGATCCTCACTTAATCACATCGACAAAGTCCCTTCTGCCATGTAAAGTAACATATTAGTACGTGCTGGGGATTAGGACATGGACATCTTTGGGGCCATTGTTCAGCCTACCACCAGGTGCTTGTATTCCCCTCCTTGAATCCATGGGCATGCCCCAAATGAGCATGGCTTCCACTGTTTACTTGCACTTGGCCACAGGAGCTTCTGGGAGCTCAGTCATGCTGACTTGACATGAAGTACCAGAACCTCCTCCAGCAGGCGACAGAGACTGGGGAGGACAGGCTGGAGAGTGGCATCCCTCCTGGTGAACCAACACTGGATGTCTTGCCAGCACTCACCTGAATATAAACCACTGGTTAACCTAATTTCTAAAAATCTTCATCTTTCATATGCTGGCTTACATTTTAAAATCTGGCGAGAAAAATTAAGACTTGCCCAATACGAAATAATGAAGACAACAGCCAGATTATATTAGGAATATGAATCATAACATGTTTTATAAAGAAAAGACACACACACAGAAACACAAACTAATGAGCCTTTTAAAAACATCTCCAAGTAGAAAATTCATAAGAAAAGTAACTTATAATGGCCATACTGCTTTTTGAAATTCTCTCTAACCCTATGCCAAATATCCTTCAAATGAGTATATTATAAAGCATTTAATTTCAGAGTATATTATAAAGCATTTAATCTCATCATATAAATCTAAAGCATTTTCCATATGGAAAATAATGAAGACCAAAGTACCTGCTACCCAACTTTTTGCAGTCACTTTTATTTTTTTAAAAATAAAACATCAGCTATAGAATCGAAACTCCACAGTTCCTCATCCTAACGCTACCTTCCTCTCCCTCTCAGATTTGGATTTATTTTTATCATTCAAACAATGTTTTTAAAGGTTGAAGAACAATGTCTTTGTAAATATTCTAAACAATTCCCTCTAAAATCATATTCATATCATTCATTGGGCAAAAAGCAAACTATACAGGCAAAAAGTGATCTCCAGTTCATTACATGAGCAATTTAACAAAAATTTCTATTCAGGAATGATTGAAAATATAGCTTTGGATAAAAAATAAATTAATTTTCCATGAATGTCCACGGGATCATCTTCCATTACTTTGTATCCTTAACGTGACACCAAGAGTGATGCTCACGTTGGCAAGACACTTTACTGTAACTTAATGCAGTTTCCTAGCAGCACCAGCGAGACCCTGGATGGAGAAGTGCACCCTGGGTGGGAACCAGAGGCCCCAGTGCCCGGTGGTGTCCTGTTCTGGAAGCATGTGCACATATATGCCACTGAAGCATCTTAGTGGCTGGGGGCAAACATTCCAAACGTTCCCATCCTAGCCTGTCACATACTACCTGGTGCACCTGGCCTCTTGAGCAAAGGCCAAGAGGTGTTTTCATTGCAAAAGGATTTTTCTGTTGCAGTATACTCTGACCTGAAATCAAACCCCCTCACCCCTTAATAACATCATAACTACACAAACTACTAGTCTCCCTCCCATTAGGGAGATACAGGCAAAACAATATCTCAGAAATAGAAAGAATAAAATTTTATCTGCCCACTCTGGCAGCTCATCTTCTAGAACTGATAGTCATCACCATCACAGTAAATGTGAGTCTCCTTCATTTTTTCCTAAAAACATTACAAGAAACTTGCAGAGCTGGCGACTGGTGCAGGGTAGTGCCAGACTGTCCTCGCCTTACTGGGTTTGGAGTATGTGGCCAGGAGCATGCTTGGGTACAGTGCCAAACAACAGCTTTTCACAGTAGCACACACGCTGTCAAGAGGGGAGATTTCTTCCTCCATCATCAAGTGAACTCGGGAAGATTTCGTGCCTGAAGTTCACAGCCTTGCAGCCTCATTCTGTGACATCGATGTGACACTGTCCACACCAAAATAATAGCCTAAATAGGCTCTTTACATTATTAAAAATTCTGGTTAAATTTCTTAATTCTAAAGCTTCAAAATAAAACTACCAGCCTTTAATATCCCCAGTACAAATTTAATTTAATTAACTCATGTCTTTGAAGCATCTTCGCCTCCCTTTCCATGCATGTCTCTCTTTCCTAATCTGCATGTCCAGGTTGTAGAGAGAAATTTAATATCAACCAACATGTTCTGAGCATTTAGTCTGAGCCAAATTTTGTGCTGGGGTCTAGGAAGATAGAAGCAAATATGCCTCAATTTCTACCTTCAAGAGTTCACAGTCTAAGGGAAGAAAGAGGCATACAGAGATCATTGGAACAGAACACTGCAAGTGCTAGAATGAAGAAGGGGAAGGTGCTTTGGAAGTGCAGGGAATGAAATGGCTACATCTGCCACAAAAGAGAATATCTGAGCAAAATCCTCATGGATAAGGTCACCAAGCAGGAAAAGAGGAGGAGAATACCAAGGAAAAGAAGCATTCCTGTGCAAGGACACGATAGAAACAGACAGGTGGAATACGCAGGGAACTACCAAATGAGTCTGTTAGCTGGAGGGGAAGGAGATGATAACGTTAAAGGATGAGGATGAAAGAAGTCAGGGGTCAGACAAAGACACCGTTATACATAATGCTTAGGAGTTTAAACTTTATTCTATAGGTTGGGGAGAAAAGTGAGAAACTATATCTTTGATCATGTAATTCATCTCTCTCTCCCCAACTCAAGTAGAAGCACATGAAGAAAAAGAAAAGTGTTATCAATGCTTAGCATAGTGTCTGTCATGTCACTAATGCATTTTGAATCAATGACAACATGGATGGATCATTAATAGGAATGGTGGTGCAATTCGAGCAGATTTGTATTTTAGAAAGAAAACTCTGAAGGACATGGAGAGGAGAGATTGGGAGAGGCACAAACCTGGAGGTTGGAGACAATTTGTCTCCTGTAATGGTTTGTCATTTTGTTTTCAAAATCCACTGCCCATGTAACGTCCCAAACGTGCCCATGTTTTGACAGGTGTTGGGCTCCATACCGTGGGACCACATGGAGGTGAAGCATGCCCAGAACTCCCTGGTGCAACCTGCTTTGTGATTATCTTGCCTCCCTTTAACGTAAATGTATGGTGATTATCACCAATTTAGACACAGAAGAGAAAGCACTACAATTAGTGGTTTTTACCTACAGCAGCAATTAACGTTTTCTTCATCACTATATCATTCAAAATACAGCACAGGCAAAATGCAGACCAGCTAATAAAAACTACCTTAACAGAGCCTTTTGAGGGGAAAAACAGACTTTATTTTCCATTTAGATGATTTGTCATTTGACTATTTTCTGAATAGGAAATTCCAACAAATACTTTTCTCTATAGTGCTCCATTACTCCATGAGAGCATTCAATGATGTTGCATTCTACAGATATTCATCTCCTTTCTACCAGAGCATGTGCTTTGAGAGAACATAGGTTAGCATTCATCTAGGCTTAGCATGGTTCCATGCCCACAGTGGTACCAAGTACATGCCCAATTACTGCTGGCTGAGTCTGGTTTAATGAAAGGTCTAGAGTGCTTCATCTGAATGGTCATGATCTTTAGAATCAACGGGACCAGGCACCAACGTTGGAGGCAGGTGGTAAAGGTAGATTTCTGGTGGTGAAGATAAAAACATATATCTCCACTGTTTGTGTTTACACACATATACTGAAGAAGCTATGTCTAGTTATTCCAGTTTATACATACAAGTGCTTTTTTTAAAGAATGGCCAATTCTCTACTTTTTATTCCCACGTTAGGAGACGCTTTAGTCTGAACTACCTAGAATTAGAGTTAAACTGACAGAATGTTGCAAAATTCTTTTGCTCCCAATTCCATATCTGTGTATGATCTTTAAAAATATGGATTCAACTGCAGGAAAATATAGCCCAAATAATAGTTGTATATTCTCAATTAAGGCTTTGCCAAATATGAAAGCATATTCCACTAATCAGTGCCAAACGTTCACAACGATGGATACCAATTAAGAAGCTTTCTCTGTACTGATGGAAGCCAGGTCTTGTGGGGACTCAGGGTACATTGCATGTTCTCAGAATAAAGTACTCATTCATGTGAGGTGAATTAATTATTCCAGGGCATGAATTTACTATATAGTGAATTGCCTCTCCCAGGAAACCTGACAACCAAGAGAAAGTGAGTTTGACATATGAGAAAATGCAAGCAAAAGTTGTTTTTCAAAGGAGGGTCCATGCATAAAAACTGAACAATCTTTCTTAAAATATTAAAAAATAAATTCAAACTGTCATAAATGATGAAGTAATCATGTAGCCTTGTCCATTTCATGGATTCTCTGCATCATTTTTTTCTCCTTTCTAAATGCTTTTAATTCAACTCAACTAATGCTTATAGATCACTTATTGGCATCAAAAGCAGCTATAGTTTTGTGGAAGGAGAACACACATGGAATCTCAACTCAATGTCAAAGTGTAATGAAGCACAAGGCATCAGGGACCCATGGGGTCTGCCAGGGCTAGTTGGAGAGTGTTGAGAAAGGCCTCAGAGGGGCAGGAAGATTTGACCAAGATTTTGATGATGGATTAAGGTTTTCCAAGTGAAAACTCGTGGTATCTGTTGGAGGTGGGCCATCGGTAGGACTTGGGGCTGAGAAACCGCCATGCACCAACCTGCACCAGACGCACACGCCCAGTGTCTTCATGGTTCAGCATCAGCCTATGAACAGCAGCAGGAGTTGCTGCTTTCTGGAAGCTCCAGAAGCTCCGAGCAGGTATATTAGAGCAGTGTGGTCTGTGGGCCATAGGATTACTTAAATCCATGGAGAAATGCAAATGCCTGGGCCCCATCCAAGATTTATAGAGAATCAGGCTCTCTGGCTGAGGCCTGGAATTCTGTATTTGCAACTCTCTTTCCAGATGATTCCTAGATACATCAATGTTTGAGGAAGGAAAGTAGGAATATAGGCAGAGGGTTTAGGGGAGGAAGCACAAATAAGAAAAAGAGCTGAAACTTGAATCATTTCATTTAAAAATTATATTAGATGGTGAACATAAGAGCTAAATAGGATTTGAGTATTACGTGGATTTAATCATGTTTTGCCAACTATTCTCCCTTTACTTCTCTCAAATTTTATGACCTGGTTCTATGTGTAGGTTCCCTTCTTCTCTTGCCTAAACAAGATAGTGTGCAGGCATCTTCACACATTCTTTTCCTGCCAGAGTCTATACCTAGATTCCCCACCCTCACTGCCAGCAGCATTTCCTAATTCTCCTCCTCGCACAAGAATTCCTCAGCCCCAAGTCAGACTGGGGCCGTGACCTACAGCGTTCACTCAGAGTACCATTAAAATATTATTGGTTGTATGTGTCATGGCGTGAAAAAGTTTTGGAAGCACTTTATTTACCATAAAACAGAAATACGATTGCATCACTTCTCTGCTTAAAGATTCCAAAAGCTCCCGACTGCCTATAGAACAAAACACACCAAGACTAAGTGCTTCCCTTACTCACCATCCTAGAGTTCAGTTCCTTGGATGCAGCAGAGCTTGAATTGGAGCCTTTAATGACACGTCTCCCGCCACCTAGAATGTCATTCCTCATCATAGAAGTTTCAACTCAAGCATTATCATCAACGCCCACACACTATAGTTTACTATAAAGGATTGCACTTTGCTGATAACTTGTATCAACACAGATTGGGATGATGGTCTCACTCAAAGTGAATTTAAGTTGACTGCCTTCTTCTGGCAACAGATGCTACTTCTCATACCACAGGGCTGGTTATGTGACACAGTCTAATCCAGTCACAGTTCTCCAAACCCCTGATCCAGTCACACAGTCCTTCCTCTGAAATTTTTTCCAACAGGACCTGACAGGGTGGTTCTTACTTTATTCTTCAGTGACAGGGATGCAGAGGTATAAAGTCTAAATTGTCTGTGACCCTGGTTTCATGCTTTGAAGATGGGCAACCTAAGAGAAGGATGCCATCTCACAAAGGAAGACAAAGTTGACAGAAATAGTTCAGCAGACATGAGAGTTCCTGGTCCTATGAGGCTAAGGTCAAATCCTGCCTGCCTTCTTCAAGAATTTCTTTACTTGCATGAGCCAGTAAATTATGGCTTAATATGGTTTGAGCTGGGTTTCCCTCACTAACATAGAGCTTGTTTCTACTGTTTGAGCTGGGCTCCTGGCTACAGGGACACTAGGTGACTCAAGTTGCCTCAGATAGCCAGAGATTAACTGTGAGGACACACGTGGAAAAACCAAATCACGGCCACTTGACCAATTCCCCCAGGAACACTAGAAAAGTCAGAGCTCATGTTTGATTGAGGTAAGGGAAAGTGTCACCAGAAGGACAGGGCACACTCAGGGACCGGCTACAGCATCCAGAAGAGCTGCACACAGCTCTTCTTGCGGGGGAAAACCAGCAACATGCCAGCTTCCTCTCCTGTGCAGAGAACTGTTGAGAAGTAAACCAAGGTTTGTTAAATCAAGGTGAAGGAATGACAGGTTCTCCCTGAGACACCCATCATGTCATTGGAAGAGCAAGCCATTGCCCCCAGAGCTGAATTCCCAGCTCTAACCTCCTCAGGAAGAGGCTGACAAATTGGTTTAAACCATGTGTCCAAACATGTCACACTCAGAAGTGCCAGCTGGATAGTAACTGTATACCACATTTCACCATCAGTTTTCTGGGGAAATAAATCATTATAAAAGAAAGGGTAATCATTTCTCAGCAATTATCTAATATTTTTCTAATTTATTAACTCATTTTACATGTTGGCCTATATATTACTAGGAAGTAATATTGTTTTTACAATATTCTTGAAGCATAGGCATGCAGAGATATCATCATTTTATAAATGAATGTAAAGAACAGCCAAGGAAGAGATCAAAAGCAAAATGATGGCAACATCATCCAGTTTTTCAAAAATCTCTATTCTCCAAATAGAGCTCAGAGAATTAGTTCTTAATCTGGGAGCAAATTGTTAAAGTTTCACGTAATCTAAATTTAGTAGAAAATTAACTTGTTTTCATTTCACTTAAATTAAAATGATTATTCCTTTAGTGCTTGATAAACACTAGAAGAGACTCAGGAACATGTTAGGATATAGGGGAAAACTGAATAGCTTTAAAATCTAACTCTGACAATGTTCAACAATGGAATATATACTTTTACTCAGGGTCCTCTTTTTTTTTGGTTTGGTTTTGTTTTTTGGCCTCAATAAAAATCAAGTACCTTTTGAGACTACCTAGAATAAAGACCCAGAGACCTTAATATACAGGCTCCATCAGTCTTCATCAGTCATTCTGCAAAGTAAATACAGACAAAAAACAGATACGAAAATGTTTTGAATGTTGTTTTACCTCTACGAAGATAAAATAAGAAAATACATTATTTTGAATATTGAATAAGTTTGTGACTTGAGTTTGCAAAAGATATGAAATACCCGAACCTGGGGAATCTGTTCTAAAGTACTCTGCTCATTCCTAGAGAGTCACAAACTCCCCTCAGGGGAGAACACTCACATACATTTTGAAGATGTTTCTATCAAAACTCCTGAATGTGGACTTTGAGAAACATTTTTCCTTTTCTCAAGGTGGCTTTCACTTGACATCTTAACTATCACAAGCAGCCTCACAAGAACCTCCCAGCTTCCCTTCCATCTCTCCATCCTTATTTTCTTTCCAACTTTCCCCATTCTCAAAGAAATCTCCTTTAGAAAGAGCATGATTAGCCTCAATAGAAGGAAAACATTTCTCTTCTATCTCTTATATTTTTTATGCCCTAATTTTCTTTTTACTTCATCAAGAGGAATGAAACACATGTTAACAAGTCTTCAGATATCCAAGCAGCAAAAACTAATGGTAAGAACTACAGAACAAGGCTTTCTCATAGAAATATACCAGGATCTGTATATGTAATTTTCAACTTCCTGGTACTCATGGTTAAAGATCCAAAAAGAAACTAGTGAAGTTAATTTTCACTATATTTATTCAACCCAACATATCTATTAATAATATATTGTCATTTCAATATACAAACAGCATAAAAATCACTAATGAGATATTCTACAAACTTTTTTTTCCTACTCGGTCTTAAAAATCTGCTGTACATTTCATACATGGAGAGCAGCCAAATTTAAACCAGCCACATCTCAAGTGCTCAGAAACCACACGTGGCTGGTGGCTATTAATACCACATTAGACAGGCATGAGGAAAAAAGTGACAGCCCACTACATTTGCTCCTCCTTCAAAAAACCAAGCAAATCCTGGGTTTATCAATTGAATCTAAGTAGATAATTTAAGCCATAAAAATAAATGCAAATAATTTCATGAATTATTTACATTACCCTGGGTTAAGGTTTATAATCTGAAATTCCCTCCTGTCTTACTAGCCTTAACCCACAGTTTAGGCAAAGTTATACGAATTAAAATAAAAGATAATAATAAGCTTTTTGTTTGCTTCTTTGTTTTTACTTTTTTTCTGAATGTGTCTCGAAAATTAAGGGATATGTATTTTGTTTTCCCATAGTTTACCTAATTTCTTGCCCCATTTTACTACCTTTCCATCCCCAACCTTTACTGGTGAACATTAATGTTTGGGGCAGCCATGCCACATTTTGAAGGGGTCTGTCTTGGCCGGTCAAAGCTAACAGTGAAGGCATACACCATAATTAAAAGTGAAATTATTTGCTAAGGTAATATAAGGCTCAATGATCCAGGCAGAAGAGCAGAGAACATGGAGACAGAGATCGAAGACTCCAATCTTGGTCCTGTCCTTCCTTCCCTGTAAACTCTCTACCTATTCTTCTTCACACATCAAGAGGCGGATATCATAGCTGTACAGCTGAACACATGAGGTTCCTAGAGGGTGGCATACGCAGTGGCTCTGCACCCCTTCCCTCATTCCTCCCCTAAGCATCTCTTCATCTTCATCCTTTGCAATATCCTTTAAAACAAATTGGTAAATGCAGCAAATGGATGAGAATTGTCAATGGATGAGAATCTTCCCAGCTCAAAAGGCGCCAGTGATTCTCACATATGGGAGAAAGTGAGTGAAATATCTTTCTGCAGTCCACTTTCCCACTGTGGAATCGTACCAGCCCACAGGAGAGCACCTTCACCCTCCCAAGTCCTAATCTAACTTAGGGAGCGGCGGGGAGACTGTAAGAAGAAACTGCTCCATGAAAAGAACACACTCAAATGGCACACCCTTTCTGAAACCCAAGCGGCCATAGCAAGATGCCATTTTTGATCCTAGTTTTTCACAGACTCTGCACGGTCCTGGGAACCAACTACACCAGTCCTAGTATTAGGGAAACTCAGGCTGCTGCTTACAGAACCAGGGCATAAGAGTGGGGTGGGCTCCTGCAACAGGACCAAGAAACAAGCATGGCATGGGCTGCAGCTACCAGTGCTGGAAGCAGACACCGACCCCTAGGACTTGAAGAGGGTGAGAGTTACTATACAGGCTTGGTCTTGAGCTGGACAGGGCTACTAAGGTCTAGGCTGAGTTGCAGGCTAGGTACAAGTTGCTGGGTCTGATGGAATAGCAAGGTCAGCAGCGACAGCTGGGATGGGTAGCAAGCTCTGCCAGGACAGGGGTACGAAAGGGATGCAAGTCTCCAACCCACCAGCCAAAGCTGTGGCCACTGGGACTGGCCTCACCCTCCACATGGCAGGACCTCCGTAGAGTGGAAGCCACCCCTCACCCAAGCATTCCACCAGGGACCTGAGTATTACCACCCCCCACCGGCCATCATGGCTGGTGCATGTGCTAGTCATTGGGGAAGCCTGAGCACAACATGCCTCATCCAACTTTGCTTAGCTTCACCCTAGTCCCTGAGACAGGGTGTGAAATCCAAGTCGCTGGGGGCTCCACAACCCAATCCAAGTCGCTGGGGGCTCCACAACTCCACCTAGGATACCTGAGCATTTCTCCCATGGAACTGAGGTTGGGCATTAACATCCTACTGCTACCACCTCATCTGACTCCTACCTGTAAGTACTACCTACTGGCCTGGAGCCTGGCCTGCACAGCCCATTGCAACTACTGCCAATACAAGTACACTGTGCTTGGGACCTGGAATGGCATCTCACCACCACTGCTACCACCATCACCCAAGCCAACTGCCCAGGGGCTTGAGAGTGCACTCATCTGCTGGTCTACTGCTACTACAACCAGCATATGAAAAAGCCACTCAAAGGCCTAAGAATTGGCCTGCCAAAAACTGCTAACACAGGTGTCACCATATGCTGTCCCACAGCACAAGGACAAACATTCTTGGCCCACCACCACTGCCACTAAAACCTGAAGATGGGTCCATCTAGCATTCTAGTCTCCAGCACTACTTTACCACAGCCTCCACCAATAACTACACCCAAACACAGATACCACTAACCCTATTTATAGCCAAAGAAATCATGCAGCCATTCAGAAGCAAAATTAAAGGCACCTACCCAACCAACATCATATTAGTCAAATCTTCCAGAAAAATCCCCTACCCACAATGAAAGTAAATTTAAAAATAAGAAAAAGTGACTGTTAAACTGCATGTGCAGAAATTAATGTAAAGATACAGGAGACATGAAAAAGGAGGTAATATGACACCCCCAAAGGAACACAATAATTCTCCAACAATAGATCTTAACCAAAAAGAAATCTTTGAAATCACAGATGAAGAATTCAAAATATTAATTTTAAAGAACCCCAATAAGATGAAAGGGAAACCTGAAAAACAGTACAAAGAACTCAGAAAATCCATTAAGGATATGAACAAGAAATTTACCAAAGAAATAGATATCTAAAAAAGAAAACCAAACAGAAATTCTAGAACTGAAAAAATTCACTGAAGGGGCCAGGCATGGTGGCACCTGCCTGAAATCCTAGGAACAAGAGAGGCTAACATGGAGAGATCATTTAAGCCCAAGAGTTCAAGGCCAGCTTAGGCAATATAATGAGATCCCATATCAAAAAATACAAATTTCACTGAAGTAAATACAAAATACATTCAAAATCTTCAATAATAGACTAGACCAAGCAGGAGAAATACTTTCAGAACTTGAAGACAGGTCTATTGAGATAATAAAGTCAGACAAAAATAAAGAAACAAGAATAAAAAAGAATGAATAAAGCCTTCAACATATTTGGGACTACCTAAAGAAATCAAATTTATGAATTATCAGTATTCCTAAGGGTAAAAAGAGACCAAAAGGTTTAGAAAACCTATTTAATGAAATAGTAGGTGAAAACTTCCCAAGACTAGCAGGTTACTTAGACATCTAAATACAGGAGGCTCAGAAATTCCCAGACAAATACAATATCAAACGACTTCAGACTGTCCAAAGTGAAAGTGAAAGATCAAATTCTAAAAACAGTAAGAGAAAAACACTTAATCACCTATAAAGGTAACCCCATCAGATTAATAATGAACTTCTCAGAAGAAACTTTACAGTCCAGAAAAGAATGGTATGATATATTAAAAGTGCTGAAAAAAAAAACACAAAAACTGTGAGTCAAGAATTCTATATCCAGAAAGATTAACTTTCATAAATGAGGAAAAAACAAAGTCTTTTCCAGACAAGCAAATGCTGAGGAAATTCATCACTAGACAAGCTCACAAGAAATGCTCAAAGGATCCTAAAATTGTAAGCAAATGGACAATATCCACCTATATCATATCATAAAAAGACATGAAAGTTTAAAACTCACTAGTAAACCAATCCCATGAAGGAGAAAAAGAAAGGACTCACATTGCACCATGACAGAATTCTACCAAACCACAATGATAAACAGTCAGAGAAAAAGAAAAAACAAAAAATTTGTAAAACAAATTATAAAATAATTATCAATATGATAGGAACAAAATTCAACATATCGATAATAACCTTTAATGTAAATGGATTAAATACCTCACTTAAAAGACACAAATTAGCTGAACAGATTTTTAAAAAACCATGATTCAACTATATGTTGTTTACAAGAAACTCACCTTAACTATGAAGACAGAAACAGAATGAAAGAGGTATAAAAAGATATTCCATGCAAATGGAAACCAAAAGCAAGCAGGAGTAGCTATACTTCTTCCAAATAAAACAGACTTTAAGTAAAAGTGGTATAAAAGACAAATAAGGTCATTATATAATGAGAAAGGGCTGAATTTAGCAAGAAGGTACAACAATTCTAAATATATATTAATATGTACCAAACATTAGAGCACATAGATTCATAAATATTACTAAACATAAAGGGAGAGATAGACAGCAATATGACAATGAAAGATTTCAATACCTCATACACAGAATCACTAGATCATCTAGACAGAATATCAACACAAAAGAAAATTGGACTTAAATTGGACTTTATAGCAAATGGACCTAACAGACATTTACAGAACATTCTACCTCAAAACTGCAGAATATTCAACTTTTTCATTAGCAAACAGGACATTCTCCAAGATAGACCATGTGTCAGGTCACGAAACAAGTCTCTCCATAAAATTTAAAAAATAAAAATCATACTAAGTATCTTCTCAGACCCCAGAGGAACAAAACTAGAAATAAATAGCAAGAGGAACTATGTAAACTATACAAATACTTGAAAATTAAACAATTTGCTCCTCAATGACCATTGAGTCAATGAAGAAATTAATCTGGAAATTTAAAAATTTTCAAAACAAGTGAAAATGGAAACACAACATACCCAAACCTATGGAATACAGAGAAAGCAGTGCTAAGAGGGAAGTTTATAGCAATAAATGCCTATATCAAAATAGTAGAAACATTATAAATTGACAATATAATAACACATCTCAAGGAAGTAGAGAAGCAAGAATAAATGACAAAATTAGCAGAAGAAAATAAATGACAGGTATCAGAGCAGAACTAAATGAAACAGAGACTAAAGAAATAATACAAAGGATCAATGAAATGAAAAGTTGATTTTTCAGAAAGATAAACTAAATTAATAAACTGCTAGCTAGACTAACAAAGAAAGAGAGGAAACTGAAATAAACAAAATCAGAAATGACAAAGGAGACACTGTAACTGATATCACAGAAATAAAAAGATCATCAGAGCCTATTATGAACAATTATATGTTCACAAACTACAAAAGCTAGAGGAAATAGATAAATTCCTGGAAACCTACATACTCCTAAGATTGAATCAGGAAGAAAAAGAAAATCTGAACAGATAAATAATGAGTAGTGAGATTTAATCAGTAATAAAAAAATACACCAATAAAGAAAAGCCCACGACCAGATGGATTCACAGCTGAATTCTATGAAATGTACAAACAACTAATACCAATACTCCTGAAGCTATTCCAACCAGTCACAGAAAAGGGAATTTTCTCAAACTTGTTCTATGAGGCCAGTTATCATTCTGTTACCGATATCAGACAAGGACTCAACAACAACAACAACAAAAAGAAAACTACAGACCAATATCCATAGTAAAAATAGACATAAACCTCCTTAACAAAATACTAATGAACCAAATTTAACACATTGAATGAAATTAACACATTGAATTTAGCACATGAAAAAGATAATAAGCCATAATCAAGTAGGTTTTATACCAAGGATGCAAGGATGGTTCAACATACATACACCAACAAATATGATGCCTCACATTAATAGAATCAAAACCAAAAACCATATGATCAGCTCAACATATGCAAAAAGAACATTTGATAAAATGTATCATCCCTTCGTGATAAAAATGCTCAAAAAACTAGGCACAGAATGAACATATCTCAAAATGATGAAACTGAATTCAACAACATATTAAAAAGATTATCCATCATGATCAAATCGGATTCATCCCAGGGATGCAAGGATGGTTCAACATATACAAATCAATCAAATGTAATACATCATATCAATAGAACAAAGGCCAAAAACCATATGATAATTTAAATTGATGCTGAAAAAGCATTCAGTAAAATTCAACATCCCTTCATGATAAAAACTCTCAGAAAACTGGGCATATAAGGAACTTACCTCAACATGATAAAAACCCTCTATGACAGACCCATACCTAATATAATACTGAATGGGGAAACACTGAAAATCTTTCCTCTAAGATCTGGAAAACGACAAGGATTCCTCCTTTCACCACTATTATTCAACATGGCACTGGAAGTTCTAGCTAGAGCAATCAGACAAGAGAAAGACAAAAGGGCATCCAAATTTGAAAGGAAGGAGTGAAATTATCCTTTTTTTGCAGACAATATGACCTTATATCAGAAACCTAAAGATGCCAGACACAAAACAATAGAACTGATAAACAAATTCAGTAAAGTTGCAGGATAAAAATCAACATACAAAAATCAGTAGCATTTCTATATCCCTACAGTAAATAATCTGAAAAAGAAACCAAAAAAGTAATCCCATATACCAGCAGTCCCCAACCTTTTTAGCACCAGGGACTGGTTTCATAGAAGACAATTTTTCCATGGACTGGGGCTGGGTGGCAGGGGGTCATGGTTTGGGTGGTGGGTGCCAAGCTCAGGTGGTAATGCACGGCCCATTTCCTAACTGGTCACAGACCGGTTCCAGGTGACATCCTAGGGACTGGGGATTGCAGCCATATACAATAGCTACAAATAACATAAAATACCTAGGAATAAACTTAACCAAAGAAGTGAAAGATCTCTATAATGAAAACTATAAAACGTTTATGAAAATAATTGAAGAATAAACAAAAAAATGGAAAGATATTCCATGTTGCTGGAATAGAAGAATCCATATTGCTAAAATGTCCATACTACCCAAAGCAATCTATAGATTCAATGCAATACCCATCAAAGTATCAAAGACATTCTTCACAGAAATCGAAAAAAAAATCCTAAAATTTATACAGAACTACAAAAGACCCACAATAGTCAAAGCCATCCTAAACAAAATGAACAAAACTGCAGGAATCCCATTACCTGACTTCAAATTATATTACAAAATTGTGGTAACCAAATCAGCATGATACTGGTATAAAAACAGACACATAAACCAATGAATTAGAATAAAGAACCCAGACATAAATCCACACATCTATAGTGAACTTATCTTTGACAAAGGTGTCAAGGACATACACTGGGAAAAGGACAGTCTCGTCAATAAATGGTGCTGGGAAAGCTGGATACCCATGTGCAAAAGAATAAAACCAGACCCTTATCTCTCACCATATACAAAAATAAAATAAAAATGGATTAAAGGCTTAAACTTAAGTCCTGAAACTATAAAACTACTAAAAGAAAACATTGGGGAAACACTTTAGGACATTGGTCTGGATAGGACTTCTTGAGTAATGTCCCCAAAGCACAGGCAACCAAAGTAAAATTGGGATCTCATCAAACTAAGAAGCTTCTGCAGAGCAAAGGAAATAATCAACAAAGTGAAGAGACAACCCACAGAATGAGAGAAAATATTTGCAAACTACCAATCTGACAAGGGACTAATAACTAACATATGTAAAGAATTCCAACAACTCAATAGGAAACAATCCAATTTAAAAATAAGCAAATAATCTGAATAGACATTTCTCAAAATAAGACATACAAATGGCCAATAGGTATATGAAAAAAAAAATGCTCAACATCATTAGTCACAGAAAAATGCAAATCAAAACTACAATGAGATATCATCTCACCCCCAGTTAAAATGGCTTTTATCAAAAAGTCAGGCAATAACGAATGCTGCTGAGGATGGGGAGAAAAGGGAACCTTCATACACTGTTGGTGGGAATGTAAATTAGTGCAACTGTTATGGAAAGCAGTATGGAGGTGCTTCAGAAAAATAAAAATACCCAGTGCTGGGTATATATCCAAAGGAGGAGAATTCAGTATGTCAAAAAGATATCTGCACTTCCGTGTTTATTGCAGCACTATTCACAACAGCCAAGATTTGGAATCAACCTAAGTGCCCATCCATGGATGAATGGATAAAGAAATTGCAGTACATATACACAAAGGACTATTATATAGCCATAAATAGACTGAAATGCTGCCATTTGCAGCAACATGATGGAACTGGAGGTCATTATTTTAAGTGAAACAAGCCAGGCAAGGAATGTCAAATATAATGTTCTCACTCATAAGTGGATGCTAAAACATGTACACATGGATGTAAACAGTGAAATGATAGACAAGGAGACTCAGAAGGGTAGATGGGGAGGGGATGGATGATGAGAAATTGGTTAATGGGTATAATGTATATTATTCAGGTGATGGACACTCTAAAACCCCTGACTTGACCACTAACCATCTATGCATGTAAAAAAACTGTACATATATTCTATAAATTTGTACCAATTTTTAAAAAGGAGGTTGATATGAAGGCCAAGAGGCAGGCATCATAATATTGAAAGCATAGTATAAATGTGATGCTTTGTATAATTGTATAATGTTTTATGAATGTCCTACAATGTCATGTGTTCATTTTTTTTTTAATCTTTGAGAGCACCAGTAGACATGAACTAGTTGTTCTGGCACACATGACTATGATTTCAAACCCTTGTATTTTAAAAGAGATGGCCTCTCAAACTCTATAAAGTGTGGGCAAACCAAGAGGAACTAGGATAGAAGCTATAAAATGGCAAACAAAGTCATGCTTTCCTATTTCTCTCCAGGTTTTAAATAGATGACAATTACCAATTCCTATAAAGAAAACCAGGAAGAAGAGAGAATATGACCTTCACATCTTCAGTGGTGACTACCTCAGTCCAATGAGTTGGACCTGCTTCTAGATTTCACTCCTGAACCTATCTTTCTGGAAATACCTGTTAAATTCTCATGTTAAAAATTTCATTGAAATGTGCTGGGTTTTGGTTTTATAGGGGATATGGGGACATAAACAGTGCTGGTGTGGTAATTGGAGACCCAGGTCCCAGCTCTAACTCTCCACTCAGTCACCTGTTACCAGCTTTTGGCCATCTGGCCATCAATTTACTCATTTGTGAAATCAGACAAAAATCACCATTTCCTACTTCTTTGCAATAAGGCTGTTAGAATAACTGAGACAACAAATTAAAACTACCTAAAAGTATACTTGAGGGAAAAAAGGCTAAATAATTATTAATCCATCAAGACAAAACTAAGAAATATTGCACACCTACTCTCCTATCTGAGGAGTTAGCCATTTTTGAAGTTCCTGGTGCATATCAAAGAGGAATCAGCATTTCCCGCAGGGTTTAAGCTGCTGCAGAAGCCACGCATGCTCCTCCTCAGGACAGTGTTTTCAATGTCCCATTAATTAGAGCCCAGGGGACTGTGTGGGGCATAAAGTAAGGCCAAGAAAGGTACCTGATGTCAAAAATGGCAGAACAAACCCCCACTTCAGTTCATTTCTGTATGGATCTGATTGTTATTTGATCATTTGAGGCATCTGTTAGGATCCTTGGGTAAAGAAAGTAAAATGAGGTAAAATATCCGATTGTCAATAAAGGATCATCGATGCTTTACTTCTGAGCATTTTTCTGAATATAAAGTTCAAAACACATGAGACAAGACAGGAATTTCTAAAATCAATAATCATTAGTCACCTCTATATCCCCTACTACTATAGTGTTTGATACTCAAAGATGTCCAGTGCTATTGTACGTGAAGTTTCTTTTTTAAAGGACTATGGAAACTTTACCTTAACTTTAGTTCTGATGCTGTGAAAATTCACTCTAAAACACACACACACACACACACACACACACACATGCACACACCTTTTCCCATTGCAATAATTTATTCCAGCGCTATGGAATATATTGGCCAGGTGCTATGGCTCAGATCGATAATCCTAGCACTAAAGAGGCTAAAGTGGGAGGATAGCTTGAGCTCAGGAATTCAAGACCAGCCTGAGCAAGAGCAAGACCCCATCTCTGCTAAAAAAAAAAAAAAAAAAAGTAGAAAAATTAGCTAGGAGTCATGACGTGCACCTATAGTCCTAACTACCTAACTACTCAGGAAGCTGAGGCAGGAGGATCATTTGAGCCCAGGAGTTTGAGGTTGCAGTGAGCTATGATATGCCATTGTACTCTAGTTGGGATGACAGAGCAAGACTCTGTAAAAAAAAAAAATTATTCTAGTATGGAAATGAGCAAAAGAATATTAGAAAACAGGGAATTTCATCTACCCTCTTAGTATCTGAGTCTAAAACCTTAATGAATACACAATATAACATGAGCATAAAGAATCCCTTAATATTAAATTAGGTTTTTAATTATTAGGAAGGCCCACAGAGGGAAAACAAAATCTCAGAAATATCCACAAGACATCTTTCTAAGTAGCTTATAAGACAAAAGAGAAAATATACCTCCATCTGATATTACTTCATTTACTTGTCAGTTAAAAGCATATAAAACCACAGTTTCATGACGAAAACAAACAGCAGCAACAGTAGGCTTTATGAACACCCAAGGTGCATTGCTTCCAACATCTCCCCAAAGAGATCAAGATACTGAAATCTTGCCTAGTGCTTTCCTACCTAAAAGACTGGTTACATCTTTAACCCAAATGCAGGTCTTCTTGTATACAGAAAGATGTTTCTTTTTAATCAGATTCTTTTATTAACTACCTGCTTTAAGTGATGTCATTCTAGAGCAGGCTGGTCCACCCAAGACACAGCTGATGTACAGGGGGCTACAGGATCTGAAAGGCAAAAAGAAGAGGAAGGCAGAAGAAAAGACGAATAGAGGAGGGAGAGAGGGAGGATGTGGGAAAAACTCAGGGAGACCAAGTTTCACAACCTTTTTACAAATCATTAGAGAGGTAGTTTAACCTTTCAGCTCACCAGCTGCCTGTCCTCTCTGCCTATTTTTCTTTTTATGTGCCTGCCCATTTCTCTTAAGCAAACAAGGGAAAGCACTGAGCATGCTCAGCACATCATGTGCCTTCACTCCCATTAACCTTAAAATCTGTTTTTAAATGGCAAAAGAAAAGAGTGCAATTAGCATGAAGTATGATAGGAATTCCTAAACTCAGTACAATGTAAGCCCAGAAAAAATTACTACTTCTACAAAAGAGGTGCATGTAGATGTGTAATTTTAATTGCATCATTATACTGTATCCCCTGGACTAACGTAAGTGCAGTAATTACAACGTGGAAGTGACAGGATGCACTTCAAAGGGGGGAGGGGCGTGCATATTTGTGATCTACACGGCAGGGAAGCATCACACATGGTCAGGTTTTGAATAGCATACTAATTACCCCACATTAGAACAGAGGGTGTCACCTCTGAGAACAAACACTCCAATGTGAACCTGTCCCTTCATTTGCTATCACAGGATAATGGGTGCACATGGTAATTTTAGATGCAAAAAAAAATGTTTACATCTCTTGTAATGTCTTATTTAAGGATCTACTTATTATTTTGGTATACTATGTGCAATGGCAATATTAGTTTAAATGTAATAAAGGAACTTCCTGTACCCTAAATTGTCAAAAAAAATGTTCACTTTGAAGTTGGAAACAAAGGCAATGTTTTTCATCCGCCCACAAACCACAGCAGAGAATAACCTGTGCTATTTATCAGGAATATGTAGCCCTATTTGTCTCTGATTTCTAAAGTCCCAGCACAAGTAGACTTGTGATCCTGTCTTCACAAGCATCTGGTGACTTGATACAGCCTAGGCCTTCCGATCCCTGTGGACTCTGGGCCTTACTGACATTTTTGAACACACCAGGATTCCAACCCCAGCCAATTCTTCCACTACCCTTCTCCCAAATGCTAGACCTTTAAGAACCCCAATTCCTGCTTGCGAACATCAGGCAAATCAACAAATATAGATAGCTATTTTATGGGTGTTCTAGAACATTTACATGTGCACACAGTCAGGAGTACGTAAGACACTCAGACTTGCAGTACAATTCAAGGTTCTCACACAAACTGTTGCTAGAACAACACTCTGGAAAACCGGACACAAGTCTCACCCCCACACTCTTTTTAGAAACCTTGTAACTAATTGATCAGACATTTTCAATGACACTAGTCAAAGAACAGTGAGGAAACTGGAAGTCATACAAGTGATATGAATAGCAACCAGGAAGACAGGGAACATTTCATTACTGGGTCAAACTGGATTAAAATGTTGCTTTATTTAGGTTCTCTGTGAAACAGAAAACCACCCAACCTTTAACTCAAGGCTTTCACGACAAGGGATTCTATTCTCCTTGCATGACAAGGGTTTCTACTCTCCTTGTACAGGAGGTTTTGATGTCTTCCACCACAGATCTAATCTGCTTCTGATAGAAAAGTGCTGATATAAGGTGAAAAACAAAATAATTCCTATTCAAAACATCAATCAGATGGGAGAGAAAATTTCAGGAAGAACTAAGCCTATGATTACAGCAGCAAAACTCTAAATATGTATAGCAGGTCCTAGCATACAGACTAGTGTGTATTGGGCTGTAAGTAAATATTTGTCAAAGTAAAAGAAAACGTAAAGCCATTCCATTACTAAGTATTTCTCACTGATCATATACAGGGTGTGCCCATAGAATAATAGGCTTGTTTTGGGAAGCCACAAAAACATCCACACCCAATAAGTAGCCTCCTTCAAAAGCAAACTTCCAAAGGCTAAAATGGAATCCAAACACTACTATTAATATTTTTCAGCCCAGTTGTAGTACTTCTCAAGAACGTCCTTTAGAATAAGTTAGTGAATGAGATACTAACTGTATCTTTAATAAATACATAATTACTTGGTTTATGATTTTTTTGCTTTATAATCCTACCTCTGTTTTAAAAGCTAAGCTAAAATTGCATGATCAAAACCTTCATTCATTGAATCATGCTTTAAATGACTTTAAGCTATTATCCCAAATCAAATCTATCATACAAAACATTTCTATGGTTAAGATTATCCAAATGAACATGCATAAGCAACTCCAGAACTCCCAGAGTAGCCTGGGATGCAACCTTATTGGAATAATCTTATAGCCTCCCACACCAAATGGGCATTGAACTCATAAAATTTTTGGTGTCTAACCAAAATCAACCCCAAATGCTTATTGTCATATTTCAGATAAGACTCCAAAGAATTTTTAAGCAGTTTTCTATGTTAGCACCTGATCATGTTTGTATAAATTTGGATGATTGACATTTTCATTTCTTTGTAACAAAATATTAGAAAATTCTATTTTTAATTGCTCTTAAAAGAATAAGAAAACCTAGTCTTTTATATAACTTATTCAACATAAATATCTTAGCTAAGAACACATGAATGAAATGAAATATAATTCATCAAGTGCTTTTAACAAAGAAATACTTACGCCATGATGCCTGAGAGGTGAAACATTTCGGCTGTTATGTAGGACAAATAACTGTACAGGAAAACAAAGAGTGGCTCAATCACTCGGATATTATGTGTGAATCGAGTAGTAAATGCTGCTATAAATCCCAGGAAGATGCCAATCAACACTCCACCGATTCCCACAACAAAGAAGTTAGCAATTCCCGCAAACACATCAATGGTCTCAATGGTTTTCATCTGGCAAAAGGACTTGAACAAGTTGTACAGGACCTGCAGGAGAAAGGAAACACGTTGTCAAGACCCTTTCCAATTTCTCCATTATCATTCTGGTCACAAACACATCTACCTGGCCTTCTTAAATAAGGACAATTCTTCTGTGTACCCAAGTGGATGATTAGTGGCAATTGTTGTGTGTTCATCTGTCTCATAATTTAGTATTGTGGCTTTAAACAAAAAAAAAAAAACTTTTAAAAAGTGAGTTGTCAGGAACATTATTTCTAGAAGTAAGGGAGAGGAGATTTCAGAGTTATTACATAACTTATTCCAAAAACATTATATTTTCTGGATATCATCTGAAAGATTATTTTAAAATGTTTGTTTGCCATCCAGCACACCTTGCTCATATCGCTACAGTTTGGGAAGTAGCACGTCAGAGAGAAAGCTTGTCAGTGAGGCTGTGAGTATATTTACCTTATAAGGTCCTACTTACTGTGGAGTCACACATGGAAGGGACCCACCCGTCAGTACAGGTGCCCAACATGAAGCAGTCTGCCTCCCTGGTCACTGAGGGCCTCACTCCATACCCTGCCCCCTCCCCTGCCCACATATACATGTCTCATTTAACTAAAAGATCCACAGGGATTTTCTTCAAGCAAAGCAGCAGCAAAGTCATGTGTGTGTGTGTGTGTGTGTGTGCGCGCGCGCGCGCGCGTGTCTTGTGTCTGCTGTAAATTCACACATATTTTGTGCCACTAAACTAAATGAGACTGTTCTGTTGTTTGGTATCTCTACGCCATCATGGTTTAAACAAAGGCTTCGAGAATGCCAGGCCCTTTGCCTCTCCTGGCCAGTATGTTTTCCAGTGTGTGTCTAGGGGCCACTGAGCCAACTGCAGTGGGAAGTAATGGCTTCAGCCTTATCACTCTTTTCACAAAACCAGCGAGTCAAATGCGAGGCAAGCAGGTGGCCTGCTCCTTTTCACTTTGATATTTACAACTCCGGGAGCATTCGGAATCTCCAGGAGAGCCAGCTGACAAGGACACTGGGAACAAAGGCTGAGCTACACCCTCATTTGGGTTCTGAGAAACTCAAAATCGCTCCCATTTGTCCAAGGTCAAAAGAAACAAAATGTCAGAGGCAACATTAGGATCCAGGTCTCCTGACCTTCTGGTTTAGTTGTTCAAGGTTCAACCATGGGGGAGGCGAATGAGTCAGACCCCTCCTGCTAACCAGTGTGTGGCCTGGGAAAGGCCATCTCATGTGCTTTCTACTTCACTACAGCCATTTATACAGCCTGTTACGTTACAGGCTTTACATGTTTTTTTTTTTTTTTTTCTCTTTTCTACCGGATTACAAGTTCCTTTTAATCACCCAACACCTTATTACAATTTGTATCTTTCATGTCCCCTAGTAAATGACAATAAATGTCTGTTGGTTTTGAAAACACAGAACAGAAAAAGCAGTGAGCTTTTCTTTTGTCCTAATTGTTGGTGTAGCACTCAAGGGCATTTAGAATCCTACCACCAAGAAATGACTTCGGAAAAGAACAAGAGAGACTCACTCACGCCTTTCTCTTTCAGTGTCTTAAAAAAAGAAAATAACAAATAAAATAAAAAAGACTCACTCCCCTGAGAACTTAAATATTTTGAAGGCATCATCATTTGCCAGACAGAGGAGAAACTGGCTCCAAGCAGCATCCTCTTCCTACGTTCAACACGAGGCTTGCTGCAGGCATCAGATTTCATCAGCAGCAACATGGCACAAGCGCTTCCTGCGAGAGGATCAGAGATGTGCTATATATACCCCTTGCCCACAAACAGCCAAAGCCAAAGGGGACAGTCACGGGCATCCTGGCGTAGTCAGCAGGTTTCCTAGCCCTCTACTTCTGCGTAGAAGCCTCCCTCCAGGGCCCCACAGGCCCACAGTTCTGTCTCCAGCCTCCAGCCTGCACTGCACCCATATGGCTCATCTCTCCCTTACCCTAATCGACCTGCAGCCACTGCAAGACTGACTTCCTTTAAAGGCTGCCATACCTCTAACCTTTGCTAAGTAAAGGCAAAGTTATCAAATCTAACCAAAATGTTACATTAAAAAAAAAAAAACATTTATCTGGTGTCGGGCAGGTGGGGGTGAGGGGATGGGTTTATATACATACATTATAAGTGCATTGTGCATTGTCGGGGGCATGGACATGCTTGAAGCTCTGACTTGAGGGGGGAGGGAAGGTAATAGCAATTTATATAATCTTAATATTTGTACCCCCATATTACACTGAAATATAAAAAAATAATAAAAAAAAATAAAGGCTGCCATTCCATTTTCCATGCTCAAGATTAAGCTCTGTGACTGTCTGGGGAAGGCTGATGTCTGAATACACCTGGATACCTTTTCTTTCTTAACTGATTGCCAACCACTTCAGTCTATGGAGGGTTTCGCCACTGCTCCTAAACCCACACCATATATTTATTTACTCCTGACCCTGGTTTTCTTTCCTGTTGTTTCTCTTGGCAGAAACCCAACCTCTATACGCAGGGAAACGTCATCATCTTCCAAGCTGCTGTTCCTCCCAAGAGCCCTCCTGGACTTCTACAGCCCTTTCCACTGGTCTCTTGCACCTTGTGTTGGTGCTGCCACTTGAGCGGGTGTCTCACTGCCCCAACAAAATGGGAAATCCATTCTACACACAGCCCAGTCTCCTCTTCCTCTCTCTCACCTCCCCAGCCTACCCCTCCATGGGGGCTTCCAGCGGAGCTCAGACATTCATTTCCCCAGACCAACTGGCATCAGTACATGGGTTGGACATTTCTAATCCATTCAAAACCATTTTCCTGGCAACTCAATCCATCACATCTCTCAGAGGTATATTCTGCTTTAAATATCCTTTTAGATTTTGCAAAAAGAAAAGCTGAGTCACAGGCACTTTGTTTTCAGCTCACTGGGCACAAACTTCATCTTGATCATCCCACTGCCTGAGATGCCTTGGCCATGTTAGAGAACATAGCTTAGGTAGAAGCATTACCCTGACAATCAGAAAGCTTCCCATAACCTCCCACCTGTTTCCCGCCAAACCTGATACCTAGTGATCTCCACGAGATAACATGATAATATTCTTTTAGTTACAACTGGCCATAACCACATACTTAGTTCATTCCAGTTAAATCCTTCAATTTTATCACAAGGAGACCTATGCAGAAAAGTGCTTTGGAGTTTTAATTTATATATATTTGTGTATTTTGTGCATGTGTGTGTGTGTGTGTATTTAAGGTATGTGGGCCACAAATATGTCTCTAGTGAGTCTGTGCAAAGTTGGCCTCAATTTAACACTTGTGTTTTTAGATTACAATCCAGTGATGCCTATTTACTATTAATAAATTCTGTAATAGGTTAATCTGACAGCTGAGTGCCTTGAAATCTTTCAAACGGCCAAAAGTATACGTTTTATAATTTATTTTTTAAATACATAGTTTATATATTAAAATAAGACTTATATGTTTTGAACTTTGATTTAAAATGCACAATAATTCTGTGGATTCATGTAAAGCAGGGATGCAAACTATGCCAATCCAGTTGTTTATCAGAATGGCTCTGTCCCACAAAAATAGTGCTCAGTAACTTTTTCTCATATGAACCATGAAGGATAATCATTTTTTGCATAAGGAATTTTAGTGCCATTCTGCTATCTGCAAAATCAAAATTAAATTCCATGTCATCACTGCTCTCCTTCCATCTTGCCAAAGTTAAATTCCACTACACAACACATAATGCCTGGGCCACTGTAGCATATCACCGGCTTCTTTCTACAGAGCCAGCTCTCCTCAGCCAAGACTCGTTATGGGCAGATTGAGGAAACTCTTGAAGTCTCCTTGGAATATTTATTAGAATACTCAATGCATCTCAATGGTTGCATTAATATGTTCCAGAAATGATGTTTGAAATTACCATGGGAACCTAAATCATTTGATTATGGGCTATGTGGAAATAGTAGGACCTCTCAGATAACTGAGAACCTGAACAATCTGGAAATTTTGAAAAGTTTTCATAAAGCATTCATCATAAGGGAAAGCACAAAAATCCTATTTAAAAATCACACCTTCATTTTCTTCAATTGTTTGCCATTTCTCCAGTTAATTCTAATCCACTGTAGCCCTGGACAACAGCATGAAGAATTTTGATCTGTGACATATATATTATCAATTTTTCTTGATTTCAGACATTTTTATGATAGGTTTTCTTCCTTTCAGCTTTTCCAGCTCAATATTGAATTTTTCAGGATTTGGGAAAGTAGTTAATTCCTCTAACCTGCAATTTCCCCCAGCCTCTAGAGTAAAGTTTTAACATGAATTCTCTCTGGTTAACCTGTATCCTCTGCCCACAACTGCCAGTGACTCACCCATTTTGCTGTCTGTACCATGGTCTGAATTTTTAATAACTTCACCTAGTCCATGAGTTTCTTAAACCTTTCCTAGGGATAAGACCAGATGAATGAATAAAAGAATCGTCACATCTGTAAAATATCTCCACCTCTATTCTCTGAGGGTAGCTGACTTGGAGGCAAAGTTATCATTTTTTATATCATTGTTCTAATTATTACTAACACATGCTCAATTCTGTACAGTATTTAGCCAATTCAGTTAGAGAAACATCTAGTAGTTTAGTCTCTAGCATTAGGTAGGCAAGCCCCTGGGCACGTGCTGATATCCTGAGGGTCCAAGGTACATAACTTACTGAGGATGCTCTTCCATATGAAACCACTACTGTCATTCTGACTTATCGGCTCTGGCCATGGACAAAAGGCCTCTACCTCTAAATACCAGTCATGGCTATTCTCTGTCCTTGTCCTCCTGCCCTGTGGAAATAACAGGCTCTTCCTTTGGTCACTGCCCCATGCCCCACCCTGGGTCAGCCCTCCCTCTCCATCCATAAGGACACAGTTGATAGCTTCGTGCCCCTTGAGGGGAAGCCCAGGATTCCTCTGGATCGCCCGCTGCCTTTGCACACTCTGCACAGTGACTTAGCCAGATCCTCTCCTGAGATCTGATTCTGAACAAACTCAAAGAATAGACTACAGAGATGTCTGAATAAAAATTTTATAAGAGGGGGAAAGCAGTATAAAGGCATGGTGTGTCATTCCAAAACTGACCTGACTTTGCTGAGCTGAATTAAAAGGAGTGAAGCCAGGTGTTCTTATTTCTTGATAAAGTTCCCATTACACTAAATAGATTCACTTCGAGAATTCCACATTCAAGTGTCTGCAATCTCCTTCAACAAGGGCAAAATGTACATATCAAACATAAGTCACAATGGAAAACTTGAGGCTTCCGGAAATGAGAATGAGTTATAAAATGTCTTTATTATTATGGAAGTTTCCCAGTTAAAATTTAATATTGGTAAGTTAATGACTAATCAATCAGTTAATGAGCAATGGAAGATCTGAAGTGGATTTTGTTACATGAGTGAGGTAACCTAGCCTTAAAATAGCTATCTTAGCAGCTATTCTAAAAATTGTGATCAATAAATTATCAATAAATTATTTTCTACATAATGTTCACCTGGAATTAATAGACATCCTTAGAGATGATATTTTATTCAGTTCAGGGATCTGCTTTTACAGTTGAATATACACTGACAGAATAATGTTGGTTTCTATGTAGACTTTTATATGAGTAAGGAATAACATTTTAATGATAGCAAATGGAGAGGGCATTAAAATTATTTAAGCATAGCTTACTTAATCTTTCTCTGCCTCAATTTTCTTATCCTATTCTCATAGGAAGAATATTTCATAGATTGCCATACAGACCTGAGCACAAGGAAAGCATTCACAAAAGGTTAGTGGTTATCATTGCTACCACCTTTACTACCATAGAAGGGTGGCTAACATAAAACAGCATCACCAATGCTAACTAGTTGAGTTATCAATCCAGCATCACTTGGCTGTCTTTAATTGGTGGAGGTGGAGCTCTTTGTAGGTTTGTGGGTGAGAGGAGGGAGACCTCCTCATCGTTTCTCTCTACCTTTGCCTTCATTCAAAAGGCAGAGTACATGTAAATCCTGATAACAGTAAGATCCTAAAAGCCCCTGACTCTACTTATATGTTTATTAAGAGAGAATTAAAAATAATTCGCATTTTCTGAATAAATACCCATTTATGGGAAAATGATCAGGACCAGAAATGTGCTGGTTGAGTAGTCACAGAAAGTGAGCAGTGAGCGTGTGACAAAAAAATTTCCCTAAAGCCATTAACGTAATAAATAAGTCATCACCAGATAGAGAATGGCACTGAGCAAGAACTATCGTTTCATCTGCATTATACACATTGTGTATCAGCAGCATTATTTCTCATAAAGAAAACTTCTAAAAATGCCAAAATGACAAATAAGCAGAGATACAAAGGCCGCAATCACTTCTATGCTTCTCTGGCATGAAGAGGGTTTGGTAAGCAGGGGACAGCTACATACTTTATGGGGGCCCAGTGCAAAATAAAAATGAGGGTCCAGTTGTATAATAACAAATGAAACTATGCACAATGAATAAAAATGTGTTAAGAATTTTAAGGCAGCGACATCACAGCACTAAACCAAGTGAAGGGCCCTATTAAGTGGGGGCTCTCCGTGGCTGCTTCTGTGCGAGCCACTGCAGGTGGCTGGGTGGCCCCCATGTGCTGGAGCCACACAGTGTGAACGTGTACTCACCACTGTCACCGCGTCATTCAGCAGGGACTCTCCAAAGACTAGGATGTAGAGCTGCTCGTTGACGTGAATGTTCTCAAAGACGGCGAGCACAGCCACGGGGTCCACGGCTGAGATTAAGCTGCCAAAGAGCAGGTTCTGGAGCAAAGTGATGTCACTGAGGCCGAACGCTTCGATCTGGCAAATACCGAACAGAGACACCCCAATGCCAATGGAGTTCCAAAGTGTCCCTACCACGGCATACCAGAAAATGGTGCCAATGTTCTCAAAGAAAGGGCGAGTGGGCATGAAATAGCCAGCATCAAGCACGATGGGTGGGAGGAGATATAAGAAAAACACATCAGTCTTCATCGCAGGAGGAGACTTCTCATCAACGCCAAAGATAATCCCGCCGAGCAGAAGTCCAACCATGATGAGAAGGCAGCTCTCAGGCACTATTGTGGGCAGTTTGTGATAGAGATGGAAGCCTGGCAAGGAAAAGATAAAGACACCAAATTTGGGTTATACAGGAATTCTGGAGACAGGATATTGGTTTCCTTTGACAGAACTAGTGGGTCCTATTTCACAATCTCCCTGGTCAGTATTATTGGCTAGAGACTGGCTTCCTAGAGTACAGTGTAAACCAGAGGATTCCGTTAAAACTATTCACAAAGTACACTCACACACAAATGTAACTTTAAGTCAGAATCAAAACATTATAGATACACATTAGCTGTATAGTCCAGCTTTTATTTTTCTAAATGCCTATTAAGTTTTTCTTAAGTATTAGAGCCACTAAAATAAAATAAAACAGTGCAATTTTATAGTGCAAACAATTTAGTGATTTCCAAAACATTTTGAGTTGTAACATCTCCTTTCATCCTCACAAAAACTCTAAGGAGTAGGCAAGGCAGTTATTATCATATTTAATATTTTCTTTAAATGTAAATGAGAATTGAGGCTCAAAGAGAATCTCAAAGGGTTCTCTCCCAATCAAGTTCCCAAAATATGTTTATGACTTAGTCTAACACAAGGCAAAGTGTGACAAGCCCCAGTCAAGTGCTGTGGGAATACAGAAAAGGAGGAAATCTGCTGAGGAAGTCACCATGGAGGAGAAGTATCTGGGCAGGGCTTAAGGGACAGACAGACATTGAACACATGAAGAAGCATGAAGGGGCTTCTGAGAAGTAGAAAATTGGAGGAACATATCCACCTCCTAATTCATGGTGGAGCCCGTGTGGCTATAATGCAGAGAACATGAGAGGGAGAGGCTGGTAGCAGGAAAAGAAGGAGGAAATGTGGGTTGGGCCAGCACATGGGGGCAACATGGGAAAGTGATTTCACCCATGAAGGTCACTGGACACAGCTTAAGTGACGAGAGCTACTATTTGCAAGGTAGCAGTAAGTCACCCTGAAGGCCTTCAGTACATATTAGGATGAAAGCTGAATACGAGAATGCTACAGTTTGACTGTGTCCCCTCCAAAATTCAGATGTTGCCAATGTGATAGTATTAAGAAGTGAAGCTGGGCCTTTGGCTGACTAGGCCACAAGGACTCCTGCTGCATTAATAGGATTAAGGCTCTTATAACAAAGGCTTCTCACAGTGTTAGTTGATGAGCTCACTCTTCCGTTCTTGCTAGCCTTTCTGCATTCTGTCCTTGGAGGACACAGAAGGCCAGACACCAAGTGCTGGGGCCTTGATCTTAGACTTCCCAGCCTCCAGAACTATGAGAAAAATACATGTCTGTTCTTTAAATTACCTATTTGTGGTATTCTGTTATAGGAGCAAAACCAGACTAAGACAAACTTATCTGAATTATAGAAAGATATTACAGTTGTGCTGCATCGGACATTTCCATCAACAATGGACAGAACATATGATGGTGGTTCTGTAAGATTATAACGGAGCTGAAAAATGACCACCACCTAGTGACGTCTTGGTGATCCTGATGCTGTGTAGACGTAGGCTAAAGTGTGTGTTTATGTCTTAGTTTTTAACAAAAAATTTTAAAAAGTAAAAAAAAATAAAATAAAATAAAATAAAGCTTATAGAATAAAGATATAAAGAAAATATTTTTGTACAGTTGTATAATAGTTTATGTTTTAAGCTAAGTGTTATTACACAAGAATCAAAAAGTTAAAAAAAATTAAAAAGTTTATAAAGTAAAAAGTTAAAAAAAATAAAAATAAAAAATAAAAAAATAAAGTAAAAAGTTATAGTAAGTCTAGGTTAATTTATTATTGAAGAAAGAAAACTATTCTTTTATAAATTTAGTGTAGTATAAGTGTACAGTATGTATAAAGTGTACATACAGTAGTGTAGAGTAATGTCCTAGGCCTTCACATTCACTCACCACTCACTCTCTGACTCACCCAGAGCAACTTCCAGTCCTGCAAGCTCCATGCATGGTAAGTGCAATATGCAGGTGTACCATTTTTATCTTTTATACCATATTTTTACTGTACTTTTTCTGTGGTTAGATATATTTAGATACACAAATATTTGCTATTGTGTTACAATTGCCTACAGTACTCAGTACAGTAACCTGCTGTCCAGGTTTGTAGACTAGGAACAATAGGCTCTACCATACAGCCTAGGTGTATAATAGGCTATACCATCTAGGTTTGTATGAGTAGACTCTACAGTGTTCAAACAACAACATTGCCTAAAGATGCTTTTCTGAGAACGTGTCCCTGTCATTAAGCAATGCATGACTATTAAAATGATATAATAAGTCCTTAGAAACTTAAAATCATGCAAGTTTTAATAAGTAAATCCTTCAGAGCTTACAAACAGGTCTGAAACCACACCATTGAATGTTTTGTGATCCAAAGCACTATAATTGTAATAATTTAAAGAGGTTTAAAGAACTATTAACAATTTCTAAATAATAAACTGAACATCTGCATGTTGAGTACTCAGATCCTGCTTTGACTGTTTTATTATTCGTACTAGAGCATGCTCCAATAATTGGTGGGGACTAAATGCATTCTGCTGGTGCAGGGCTCCTTCCCCATGACCTCTGTCTAGCCCACTGACCTCACTGTTAAACAGAGAAGTAAAAAAGACCCCTGAAAACCACATCTTTGCCCCCTCATGCTGACTCTTGCTTCTACACACACCTCTTCCTGTATGATAGGGTTGTGCCAATAACACCACCTCCAGTCCCTTAGCATCCGAGTGGAATCACTTCTTTCTGTAATGTACCCCAACCTGAATTTCTTGCCATGTGCATGCAGGGCTGCTAGCTGAGGGCTGCCCCCTGACTAGGAACCCAGCCCTCCCACTCTGCGTGTGACCGGGGATAGGTTACCAACACACCCAGGCCCCACCCGCTTATCCATAAAATAGGGACAAATGCACCTGCCAAGAACTGTAACGATAACTGAGTTGTGGACTGCACAATACTCACCACTGTGCAGTGTCACAAGTGCCCCCAAACTTTAGTTGCCTCCCCCTCTTCTAAATAAAAAGCAAGAGAAAACAGTTTTAAAGAAATGCACAGAAGCCATAGTCTCCAAGGAAGCAAACTGGAAAATGGGTGAGGCCTGTTTTGGGAGGCTCCCATTTCTCTTGTTGTTTTTTCCTTTCCTTTCACTGACCCAGCGTCCGTGGCCAGTGCTCTCACATGTGTGTGCTGCTCCTCTCGCTGTGTGGAAAGGATATTCTTAACCCTAAGCGTGGAGGATGGGAAACCAGGTAGATGAGAGAAAGGAAGGAACAGGGATGGCTTAAGTGTATCATTGAGGCCAACGTCTGCCATGCTCATGCCATGCCACTGGTCCCAACCAAGAACCTGAGCAAGCAGAAACAAACCAAGGAGCAAGTAAAATGCAGCAAAATAGATGCAGGACAGAGTTAGAAAGAAGGGCTGCCGGCCAGAGGGCCAAAAGGAGGCGTGGAGGAAGTGGAGGGAAATCTGGTAGTAGAAAAATTAGAACAGAATAGCAACCAATCCAGGAACACTTGGTGAAGAAATCATGCCTTTGTATTTAAAAAAATCTGCCCTCCTTTATTTTATGAATGCTCAGGTCATTCAGAATTGATCTGAGTGAGTCTTTCTTGAAGTAGGACAATAGTTATTGAATCTGCTGAATTGCTCCATGGCCAAGGAGAGATTAAATGAAAGGTAGTCACACACGATCTTAGTTCAGTGCTTTTTGGTGAACATGAGCAGAGAAACAGGATTATGTAACACACTCTCTGCTGGCATAAAAGGTTTTGCCTGTAGATGTCTGTGTTTTTATGAACTACCAGCATAAAACTTGCCAGCAAAATATTAATAATTAGTGATAACAAATAAAAGTCTTTTCTTAAACTTCATTGTTCACAGAATAAAACATATAAATCAAAACTTATAAATATGCATTCATTTATGGCTCTTTCCCTGCCACACCAAGTATTTCTTGAAAGGAAAATGAACTTGTATAGATGAAAATTTGTTTTCCCAGAATCATCATCCCACCTAATATTATGGAGAAATATATCCATTTTGGGGGGAAAAAATCAAATGAACGTTTTGATGGTTTTGAAGACACTGAACACGAGCTGCTACATGCGGGTACAAACCACTGTGTAGTCCAGAGGTTGGCCACTTTTTTTCTGTAAAGGGCCAGAAAGCAATATTTTCAGCTTGTAGGCCATAGTTTACTATGCCATTGCCATACAACGCAACCAGAGATAATACTGAAATGAATGAGTGTGGCTGTGTTCTAACAAAATTTTATCCACAGACATAGAAACTAGAATTTCATGTAATTTTATATGTTACAAAATATTCTTCTTTGATTTGGTTAACCATTTAAAAATGTAAAAGCCATTCTTCACCCAAGCACCATACACAGCCAGGCTGCAGGCTGTATTTGGCCTCCAGGCTGTAATCCTAGTCCTCTGTATTTCCTGCTAACTTTTGATTATAATGCACCTCTGTCATTTAACTTTTATTACTAGCACATAAAAGTCTGTGAAGATGGGCGCTTATAAAATTCATTATTTTATTTCAGTTGTAATAGAAATTCACTCAGCAGGAAGGGGAAGAGGATTAGAGGTCTCTTATACAAAAAACAGGATAGAAAGTGATAAAATGCTATAAAAAAGGAGATGAGAGTGGGGGATGAGGAGACTGAAGAAGAAATCATGGAGGAGGTGGCATTAAGATGGCTGGACGTGGATCTTGGATTCCCAGGGGAAGGAAGCACACTTGAAAGTTTGAGGAAAGCTGGCCTGATCATGGGCTGGGGAGGAGGGGAGGACTGAGCAAACAGTAAGGAGCCATGGCTCCGAAGCTCTGCCTCTGTTCTGTGGGCAAGTGTGAGCTAGAGAAGAAGCCTTGGAACAAACCCTGGCTTCTGCACATGGAGTGACAGGGACAAGAGACAAAAGACCAGAGATTGGATTTGGAAATAACGAGATCAAGGCTGCCCAATGAAAGAGTTAAGCCAAAGGGATGTGATTAACCATCAGTGAAAATAAATAAGATATTGTCTATAAACATGTGACTAAAAAATTTAATAAGAGTCCAAACTTCAAGGGGACCTGTGCGTGATCCCTTAAAGGAGGGTCTAGAAAAAGAACCACTCAGCATGAGAACAGGTTAATGACAGAATAGCAACTATTGGGTAATGAGAAAGAACACCTACAGAAAGCAAAAGAAAGAACCGCATCTTTCGCAGAGGGCATGCTTCTAGGATTAGAAAATTCAAGAAGAGCTTTGTGCATCATGAATATTTATTGTGGCATTATATATGACAAGGAAAAGTGGAAGCAATAAAAATGATCAACCACATTCAATTTGTTTTTTCATTCATCATATACTCTTTGAGACCCTGCTGTGTGCTAGATCCCCTATCAGGTGCTAGGGGTACAGCAGTGAATTAAACAAAGCCTCTGCACTGGGGAGCCACAGTCTAGTGCTGGGAAACAAAATAAATCAGTCAACCAATAAATGCATGGTAGTACCACAAAGGAAAACAGAGTGGGATGAGGGAATCCTTCTGACTAATATTTTCTATCAAGGTGGTCAAGGAAGCCTGGTTGGTGGGTGACACCTGAACGAAACCCCAAATGAAGTGAAGGTGTGAAACATGGTGGAAGAACTTTCCAGAACAGAGAAGATACAAACAAGAACAGAGGCCCTGAGCTGGGAGCATCTTGAGCAAAAAGGCCACTCTGGCTGGAGTTTGGGGAGTGAAGGAGAAGCTGGTAAGAAGGACAGAGGGACAGAAAAATGCCAGAGCCAGCACAGCCTGTGGCCAACAGGACAGACTTGGGGCATTTTCTGAGAGCAATGAGGAGCCAGGGAAGGGTTCTAAGCAGAGGAATGTCATTCATGACCAAGTTCCCAGTTTTAAAGGGTCATTCTGGCTCCTGCTGAAGAATGGGAGCAAGCCAGCCAGGCAGAGGTCTTTTTCAGTAAGCCAGACGAGGGTGACAGTGGCTTCCACTGCGGTGGTGGTGAGGACGTGAGGGGGTCAGATGAGGCACTACATTGTGACAGCTGCTCCAACAGAATGTGTTGCTGGCCCGGATGGGCCATGTGAGACAGAGGTTCAAGGAGGAATCCATTGTGTTGGGTTCAAACAACTGGGGGTAGAGTGGGGTTATTTACTGAGATGGAGGAAAACAGGAAGCAAGAAAATTCCAGGGGAGAAACTAACGATAGCAAATGACCATCAGAATCTCCTTGGAAAATATCGCGGAGCTTAACAAAGTGATAGCAAGTTTCAGCTAGAAGAAATGGCAGACAGTTTCTACAGAGCGCTAGAGAAGAGCAACTGTGGTGTTGCTACAGTTGTCCAACACCACTGCCAAACACAGTGCCATATGTTTTATGAAACCCATAATGGAGCTCAGGGATGAAACAGTGAATCCAGACAATGATATGCAGAGGTGCAAGAATGTTGTATAAAGTAAGAAGCTGTACAAAAATGTGCAAAGAAAACAAAATTTAGCCAGTGTTCCCCAAGCAGGTAGATAAGAAGAAATAGCAAACACATACACGTAAGTTTCTGTTTTACTTCTTCAACCGTGGAAAATTCCATGAAGGTCAAAGGGTTTAACATTAAAAGAAAAGCAGAATTTACAAAAACAGAAAGTAATCCTATGCTATAATCATCTTACTAAGAAAGAAGTTATATAATCCATGACAAAAGTAAATGCCATTAAGATAGAAGATAGGTACGCCTGAATTCACCTTTTTAAAGTCTGTGCAGGGAACATGGGCGGGGACAGAAGGAGGTGAGAAAATGAAGATTAAAAAAAAAATAGACTTCTGCTTCTGGGAAAAGCAGAGATGTATTTTCCCTCTATTCTTCCTACTCAGTACACCTAAAAAGCCTAGACATTATACATAAAATAAACTTAAGGAGACTGAAAGGTGGAGAGAAGAAAGAAGACTGGCTAGAGATCTCCAGCTCTAAAGAACGACACAGCAGTGAGTTCTCTGGGTCTTCCTTTGCCTCTCAAAGCTCACACTTGAGCTAAAGAAGCCCAGCAATCTGGAAATGCCAATGGATACAAGCAACAAAAACTGTAACAATAGCCTGCTTTATCTAGACAAAGGAATAGGAAAGAGTCAGGCCAGCAAAACAGAAAAGTTTTAGATAATAACTCCTCTACTCCAGCCAAATACCACAGAAGAAACTGTGGTCCCAACCCTGGCAAAGTCTGAGTGGGGC
>VSMD01081626.1:0-75729 GCA_008750895.1 Mirza zaza
GAGTGAATTTCATCCTCCCACTAAGTCCACTTCTCTTGGCCTTAAAGACTTCTCTAAAATATAATAGCTGAAATGGTCAAAGGAAGTCCGTTAATTTCTAACAAAGTCATGCCTTATATGAGGTTAGGTAGTGAGGGAGGACGGATGTTACATAGTTACAGGAAACAGGTATCTATCTCTTAAGGTAAGCTAACTGTAGTGATCAGCCAGAGGCACTAGAGGGGGCCTAGCAAAAAAATGGGCATGGTATGGTTGAGGGTCTTGGGTGACGCATCAGATGTGGACAGGGAGAACAGTGACAGGGAGCAGGTGTGACTACAACAAACTTTAGCTACTTTATGATTGCACTGAGCAACAAGTCTCCTGATACCACATTGAGACCAGATGCCCAAGCTGGGTTATTAGTTGTTATGATGAAACATTTGAGTTCATTCATTAACATTGTTCTTACCTGTCTCTCCTTTTACTCTTCAGACAGAAATTATAGTCCTTGAGAAGTTAATGGCCTCTAGCTCTGCACCTGCCTGCAATTAGTACAGAGGCGGTAGGTGAAAAATACGTCTGGACTCATGCAATCCTCCGGGGGCAGGTTGATGTCCTCGTGAAGCATGAAACTTTAGAAGAGTTCTGAGCTGTGGAGTTGTACTCTCTTTAGGATTGTCAACAAAACCAAGGCCTCTGGCACTTCTGATCATTGCCTGGCCCAAGAGGCTGACTAAGTTAGAAAAGTTAAAAGAAAGTTAAAAGTAACTTTGACAAGTTATTGCAAACAAAGTCGCCTTTCAGACTCACTTATGTAACAAATTGAGCTGAATTACAAGCAGTAAAAATATAAAATATAATAAAATTGCAGCTTTCCCAGAATATTTAATTTTAAAAAGCTTTCAAAAACAGATAAATTTAGAATTATAAAAGAATTGGAAAAATAGCACCCATATACCCTTTACCAGCTTCTTTTTATGTTAATATCATACAGACAAGTAAAGTATTTATTAGAATTTAAGAAATTTTCCTTGGTATGGTACCACTAAGTAAATATAGAACTTACTGGAATCTCAACAGTTTTACCACCATTTGTCTCCTTCGACATTCAATCCAGGATCACATGCTGGATTTAGGTGTCCTCTCTCCTTAGCCTCTTACGATCTGTGACAGTTTCTTATTTCTCCCTTGTCCTTATGACTCTGCCACTTTTGAAGGGTGCTCATCAGTTATTTGTAGAATGCCCCTCAGTATGGGTTTGGGTGCGGTTTTCTTATTATTGGATTGAGGTTTTGTACTATTGGGAGGGATGTCACAAAGGTAATGTGCTTTTCTCAGCACACACCATGTGAGGGGCTCCTGGTGCAGACATGTGCTTCTGGTGGAATTATAACAACCTTGGTGACTTTGCTAAGGTCAGGATAGACTCTTCTTTTGTGACCTTAATAAGATTTAATTCTTTTTACTTCTCTAATTTTCTTAACTCCCTGTCCCCAGCACCCCATCCTAGACATTACTTTTTACTACACTGCATTTCACAGACATATCATGCACTTCCAACAAGGTAGATTTTAAGGCTCCTTCCACCTTGTGCTTCTGCTGCCTTCGAGAGCCTGGGGCATCTCCATTGAACTGTTTGCATCCTGTGGCAGTTGAAAGGTTTTAGGGACCAAGCCCACAGTTGCACACTGTTCTACTGGTCGGCATACATTCTATTGGGCCAAACATATGCACATGCCCCATCTGAATGCAAAGGGACAGAAAACTATGACCCACAAGTGTGCCAAGGAGGAGAGAACACAGGCACTGGGAATGGCTGGCCAGTCCCTGCCAGAGTCCATGCTTCTGATAGCTCGATGTCTGTTTCATTCTTCCCTCCACATATAGAAAACTGCCCCTTCCCTTGCAAAGATGAGCGATCAAACGTGCCAGCCAGTTCCTTCATTCCCCTAACAGTGCCAGCTCTGCAGGGGGATGTGGTGAGGGGCGGTCCTCCCGTCAGGTCTGGACGAGGCTCCTTGTGTGCAGAGGCAGCACTTGCGCCACCCCGAGAGCGAGGACCTCCTGACATCTTGCATCCTGGTCATCTCGCCTGCCCCATTCTGGTATCAGCCGTTCCCCTCAGCCCTCCGCACATGCCAATGCAAAATGATCATGATGGACTTTTCAATCATCATTTTTATAGGTGAAGAAAGAGTTTTTAATGAGAAAAATACATGAGATCACATAGCCTAGATGCAGGGTCTGACCCCAAAGCTCATAGACTTGCCAAAATTTACCACAGTGTCCGTCTTTACTTGGAACTATAGTGACATATGAAGAGGCAACTTTTTGTTTTTTCATTTGTGCTTCCTCTGCTAAGATCCCTCAGTGAGGGAAGGGACTAAAACTCTTACCCATTATGCATTTCTCTGTTCTTTCAGAGCTCTAGAAAAATATGTGGTTATAATTCAAGCAAAAATATTAGAAAGTTAAAATGTGTGGTCTCCTGTTGTATTAAATATTGAACATCAGTGTCTTGTGCTTTCTCTTGAGGCAGACATAAATGTTCTGCAGGTCCTAGACAAGTATAATTTTGAGTGTTGGGCAACACACCATGCTGTGAATATGCATGGATGTCATTATCTTCATCACTGGCACATCTGGACATAGGCTAAGAAAGAAAATTTTCTAGAGAAAATTTCCTTCAAAAGTGTTCAAAGTTTTCTAGAGAAAGTCGGTCATAATCTTGAGATAATGACTGTGTTAGTCTCAGAAATTAGAAAAATGAGAATAAATTTTCATTGCTGTGTCCCATTCCCATCTCTCTCCACCTCGGTTCTATACCTGAGATAATCACGTGCATGTCCTTAGATGTGTCCCAAATAATAGACTTCCAACTTTAGTGGAAAGACTTCTAGTTGATATTATCCAAAAAAGGGTAAATATTTGGGATGGGGAGAGGTTGGAACTGTTTTGCATTTTTAGGGAATCCGTTTCTATGACTGTCACGAAGGCCAGACTGAGTTAACAGGGTGAGCTCTGGAGGCTACGACATCCTGCTCTGAATTTTCTGCTTACAATTCTTGTCTTCTCTCTCGACCTCAACAGGGAACCCAGACTCACGAGGCCTCAATGCGTGCCCTCCCATTCCTGGCACATGGCAACGCCCACATGGAGGAGGCTTTTTTAGAGGAGAAAACAACTTTGTCTTTCTAGACGAAAAACCCCCCTCCTTGCTTTATGAGGCAAATACCAGGCCCAAGCCACAGACAGGCTGGGGCCTGCATGAGCATCAATAAAAGGCTAAATATTTGATACTTGTTTTCAATGAAACTGTATCTGTTTTTATATTTACCCATAACTAGAATAGATTTCTTGCATTGGAATAAGCTAACATATGAATCTACTATCAGTACGCCACCTCACACTAACAAGCTCCACATTGTTCCCAGGTTTTCTTTTATTTGAACAGAACTATCAATGAGTCACGTAGATGTGCTGTTCTTCATGGGGGAAAGGACTGAATAGTCCCTTTTCTGAATATCCTGATGGTGCAAGTTTGAAACTACAGAGGGTATCAGAGATCATGTATCCAGTTCATTCTTTAAACTTGAAATGTTTTATAGTTAATATATCAGAGTGATCATAAACACTGAGGCCAGATTTCTGGGTTCAAATCCTGGCTTCCCAAAATACTACTTGTGTGGTCTTCATAAGTTACTTAATCTTTCTATGCCACAGTTGTCTCATCTGTATAATGGGGATAACAACAGTAACTGCCTCAAGTGTTGTAATGAAGATTAAATGAGTAAATATGTATAAAACACTTAGAACAGTTATACATAGAGTATTCATATGTCCTAGTTTGCCTGCGAAAGTCTTGATTTTATTTCTGTTATCCCAGCATAATTATCATTATAATAGGGCCCCCTCTTCACCCTATAGGAGTCCTAGTTTAAAATATAAATTATGTAGTCATCCTTGTTGCACAGCACATAGTAAATGCTATATAACCATTAGTTATTATTGTAACTTCGTTCCAGGCATTGGGGTAGAGCCGTAAACCACAACAACAAAATAATAATCCCTTCTTTCAGGGAGCTTGTATTCTAATTAGGAGAGACAATCAATAAAGAAAATCAGTTGGCAAAATACATAATAGATGGTAATAGACATGATGGTATAAAATAGCAACTTAATTCCTGGAAGCTGCCTCAAAGCCTATTGTCTTCAATGGATCAGTAGCATCTTTAAACTTGTCTGAATAGAAAAATATAATCAGGTTTGTGATAGAAAAAAAATGTTATTCTCAGGACATGACTGCTAGATTGAGTTAAAAGGGGAGATTAGAGAGGGTCAAGACAATTGTGAATAGAGTCAGTGTGAGGGCATCACATACAAGATTCGTTCCAAATGGGAAATCTCCACTATTTGTGACCCAACCCTCCACTCCAATTCCTTTGTGTTAGACTGTTGCTCATATTCCAAAACCCACTCTCCCCTTCCTCCAGACAGTTGGTTACCCAGGTAGAGACTGATTTTCTGGTTTTCTTCACCATTAAGTGTGGCCACATGATTGAGTGCTTCATAATACGTTAGTGGTTGTACAAATACAACTTCAACCTTGTTTGCCTGAGAAAATCACTTGTCCTGTCTTCCTTTATTCCCCTTTCTGTGGGCTGGACTATGGACCTGGAAATGCCCCTGCTGTGACCATTGAGACAAGAACAATGGGTGAGGGCAGCCGTTCTCAACATGGCTCCCAAAGAACTCCCTTTGGAAAAGTATCTGAGTAGCCATTTTCTGGATTCTGTCAAGCACAGGAGTTAGTTAGGATCATTTTATGCGCATAGGAAATAAGTTAATTCATCACATAAGATGAATGTATTAGACATTAGAGCTTAATTCTTTCACAGAATAGATTAGGAAGGGAAGGTGGGGCTGCAAGATGAAGGGAACCTGAATCCCTGAAGTACCATTTGGAGCAGAACTACCTCGCCAGTCTAGACTTGCCAGACATGCCATTAGTCTCATAGAAAAATAAAACTTCTATCTTAATGCTCTGTGTTTATGTATATCTTTACTGTAACAGTATAACATTTATTTTCACTATCAGTCATCCTTATTTCTTTTAATGAGAATATACTTCACTGCAAGGAAGTATATTGGGCTTGAGGAGGCTGATTATTAGCTCGTAAATGGTTTGTGTACTTCGGAAGTTTTACTCTTCATCAACAGCTGATAGATTTTGAATGATGGCTGGGTATGGACTCTGACTCTAACCTGTTCTCCAATAAATCACAGCAAGATGGAGAGAGTAAACTATATGTTTCTCTTACTCACTGTTTCTTCATTAGCAACATTTCCACATTTGTTCCCAGTGAGAGGCCTTGACAGCATATTGGTTAGGATGTCACAGGAAATGACGGCATGCATGCGGAATGATAAAAATGATGGGAAGAAGCCACAGAGTGCACAAGGAGGTAAGATGGTAGGTTTGAGGAAGTGGTGATTATCAGAGCAGAGAAAATTAAGAAGGCAAAAATAAAATAAAATACAGAGAGGCAAAGCAAGGAACAGTAAAAAAGTGGTGAGAAGCTTGAAAATCTTCCGACTTAGTAACCATGTTCAGCGGGTGGTCTATGCTGTGGCAACAAAGAGCTGGAAAGTCTCAGTGGCTTTAAACCATAGAAATTGTATTTGTTGCTCACACTACTTATCCAACACGGATCAGGAGTGGCAATGGTATAAAGCTCTGCTCCATGTAGTCACTCAAGAATTTGGCCTGATGGATGTTCTATTATCAATTGATGTTAACATCTCAATAAGAGGTTTCAGATTTTGCTATAGTCATGCACGTGAGTACTGGAGGGTATCACACCAGCAATTAAATTATCTTATCTTGGGTAAATAACTAGTAGTGGAATGGCTGGGTCATATGCATGTATAATTTTAGATGTATGTTTAACTTTTAATAGACTACCAAATAGTTTTGCAAACTAGTTGTTCCATTTTACATCCCTAGCAACAGTATGTGAGAGTTCCAGTTGCTGCACTTGGCATGCTCAAACTTTTAAGTTATGCATCTAATGGACACACAATGTAATCTCGGTATGAGTTTGATTTGCAGTTTCTCCAACAACTAATGCTTTAGAGCTTCTTTTCTTGTGCCTATTTACCATCTGCATATCTTTGATGAAGCATCTAGTCTTTTGTGCATTTTTTAAAATTGCATTATTTTCTTATTATTGAGTTCTGAGAGTTCTTTATGTATTCTAGATACAAGTCTTTTATCAGATATGTAATTTTTTTTTTTTTTGAGACAGGGTCTCACTCTGTCACCCAGGCTGGGTGCAGTGGTGCAATGATAGCTCACTGTCACTTCGAACTCCTGAGCTCAAGGGATCTCCCACATGAGTCTCTCCAGTAGCTGGGACTACAGGCATGCACCACCACGTCCAGATTATTTTTAAATTTGTGTGTGTGTGTGTGTGTGTGTGTGTGTGTGTGTGTGTGTGTGTGTGTGGAGACGACCATCTCTCTGTATTGCTCAGGCTGATCTCAAATTCCTAGCCTCAAACAATTCTCCTGCCTCTGCCTCCCAAAATACTGGGATTACAAGCATGTATTTTCTTAACAGTGCCATTTGAAGAGCAAATAGTAACTGAAATACTTCTTTTGAGGCTGCTGAAATGTTGAGTGTAAGCAATTTCGGACTCCTTCCTTAATGATATTATGTTTTTCATAACTCTGTGTCCCCTCACCAAGCGATGATTGATGCTGTGGTAAAAATGCCCTTACTGGCTGGGTGGGTACCTTATGTGATTTATCGTTGGGCAAACCCTATACTGATGTAAATAAATGATTGAATAAAAGACTAAACATGGGAAAATAGACAAATCCCCCATTCAGAAGAATTCTAAACAATTTGTGGAGATACTTCACCTTTAAGGGAATAGAGCATAGCTTTCCATTCCCTGAGTATGAGCCATGTATAGTTCCCTCCTTCAAAAACACAAAGAATAAGAAGGAAAAAAGTAACTTCACAGGGAAGAAACTTGACAAACACCACCTCAGCCAAGTGTTCAAGGTTAACATAAACCATGATGTCATTGATAGTACGTATCCTTGATACGTACTATTTTGTGACAGGAATGGCACTTTGCTTCTGTGGTCTTTCTCCACAGACTTATATACCAAACCTAACCTAGAGAAAAAATCAGACTAACCCAAATTGGGGGACATTCTACAAAATACCTGGCCTAGCCAGTATTCCTCAAAACTGTCAAGATCATGAAAAACAAGGAAAGTCTGAGAAACTGTCATAGCCAAGGATCTGGATGGGATCCTGGAACAGAAAAAAGACATTAGGCAAAAACTAAAGAAATTTGAATAAAGTGAGGATTACGTTAATAATAATGTGTCAATATTGGTTCATTAATTATGACAAATATACCATATTAATGTAAGATGTTAATAATCAGGGAACTGGATGTGAGGTATATGAGAATTCTCTCTATAGTTTATTATTTTCCCAATTGTTTTGCACATCCGAAACTATTCCAAAATTTTTAAAAATGCATTTTAAAAGTTATTTCTAGTATTTTTAAATGGCATGCAAGAGGAGATAGATGGAGCAGCTGCTAAAGTTTTCATGGATCACTACGAGAGATTAGGCTGCTCAGCAGTCCCACCAGCTCCTCAGACTGCTGGAAGGACCACACGGACTTGTGGTCCTAACATGGATTCCAAAATCTGATGATCACGTACGAACAAAAAGAGTATATAATCCCTTCAATTCGATGCAGACTAAAACAGTCCGAAGTGAAGGAAAGGCTTATGAAGAGAGAGGGTGACAAGTGGGCCAGGGTCTCTTGGCACAATCTCCAGCAAAAGACTCAGGCCACGTGCATCAGTATGGGTAAAATGGTCTGGACGTGATGAGACATTACTGGGATTGCTGGACATTGGCACATAATGTGCTGTCACACCTAAACCAGCCAATGAAAAGTGAAAGGACGATAAGATTAAATTAAGAACGCTTGCTGGTGAAAGTACAGCTGAAAGTGGGCACAGTCATTCCTCAGTATCTATGAAGGATTGGTTCCAGGACACCCTTTGGATAACAAAATATGTGGATGCCCAAGTCCCTTATATAAAATGTCACAGTACAGTGTTTATGAGTAAAAATAATGTATATTTTTGCCTCACTGCTACCAGAATGTATTATAGGAATGGACGTGGTATCTGAATGGAGTTCACTTTCCTTACCAAACCATTGGAAAAGGGGTGCACAAATCTACTCTTCAGCTAGTTTTAATCGGGCCTATTGGTTGGGAACTTTTAGAATTGCCTAAGCACATTCAATGGTTATTCTAAAATAATACTGGATGGGGTAGGGGACTTCAGCTTTAGTTAAGGATCACTTCGATGCAGGCATGTTAGTGCCCACAAATTCCTTGTTAATAGTCCAGTGTGGCCTGTAAGAAAAGTTGATGGATCCTGGAGATTACATGTATATTATAGAGGACTGAATAAAGTGATGTGTCCAATAGCACCAGCATCACAATTCAAGCTTTGCAAAAAGCTAAAGAAGAGTAATGTACTGTAATCTATTTGCCTAAAGCCTTATTTTCTATCTCTATTTAGGAAGGAAATCTAAGCTAATATGCATTCATGTGGGATTGACTCCAATATACACTTCCTATATTCCCATAGGTTATTTAAATTCTCCTTCTTATTGCCACACCTAGTGAGAAGAGACTTAAATATATCTAGTTGGAAAGTAATATTATTCATTGCATTGATGATGTATTAACACAATCTGAAGACTTGAATTAGTACGATTGAATTAGTGCATAATGCTTGTTAACCATATGATGCTGATTAACACAACTAAAATACAGGGTCCAGGACAAACAATAAAACTCCTTGACTTTTACTTGGATGGGGGAGAATAGAGACATAGCTCAGATCACCCCTCAGCCAGCTCCACAAAGCAAGAGGTGCAAAGACTGTCAGGCTGTTAATGTGATGGAGAAATTACATGCCGCTGTTCATGAAATTATCGAGAAAACAGTTGAATTTGAATGAAAATAGGACCTTTTTTGGAGATTAAAAAGCCATCGTAAAGCCCTTTGGCCCCTCTGGAACCCCAAGCTCAAATGATTTTGGAAGTTTCTACAACAGGCAGTCTAAGCCGTGCCGGCTGCAGACTCTGGCAAAAGCCTGTTACTGCCACCTAGTGGCTACCTGTGAGATTTTGAAATCCAAAGCTATTGGGCGCAGCTTCAAGTGATAACATACCGCTTGAAAGGAAATTGCTAGCTTGCTATTAGGTTCTAGTTAAAACTGCTTCTATTACTAAAGGACATAGACTTATTTAAAAACCTATAACAATCCGTTTTATATTGTATCATAGTTCCAATGAGAAATCAAATGTGCAGAATTCCTTCGTTAAGTGGAAAGGATTTATTTGAGAGTGTGTGATGGGGGTATCCAGTGCAGACATAATCAAGTGGCTGCTGCACCATTAGTCTCAATATTAGGCTCCCCGAAGCAGTAAGCTACACCCATAGCTGAATGGGCCCCTCCCCACCCCTGCTTATCAGATGAGGTCAAAGAGGCAGTGTGGTTTACAGAGGGTAGTTCAAGGGTGAAGGGCTGGCACCCAATCTGGGAAGTGACAGCTCTGCGATCAGTTACTGGTTGCATATGAAATGAAAAGAGAAAAGATAAATCTGCTTAAAGGACAAAATTAAGAGTGATGTTTCTCATGGCATCAAAGGAAGTAGATACTAACAATAAGGGTATGGAGTTTTACTGATTCTTTTTAAATTGCCTGAAATATTGACTAGCAGTATAGGTTGGAAACGGTGACTTCGATGGCTGGAAGATCTTGAAACAAAAACATAAAACCTAGTGTGGAGCACTATTATGGAGAACTTTGTGGATCTGAAGGGGGAAAATTAAAGTGGGGCTTGTTGGAGCCCATGAAAAGAGCTCCCTTACAAATTCCCAAGAATGCTGGAGCCAAAAAGTGGATGCTCTTGCTCAATTTTTGGAAGAGATTTCTTGGGTACACTAGATAAGTGGCCAAGAAGGCACTCAAGCAACAAAACACTGGCAGAGGAAGTATATAGCTCAGGTCTGTCCGGAAACTATCCAGTCATGTAATATGAAAAATAGAGACATTTATTGAAGAAGATACAAGATACAAAAATATTGTACATAGGACAATGGCGCTTCAGTCCCCTTCAAAATAGGCACCTTTGGGACCTCACACAGTTCTCCCAGTGTTTCTTAGCCTAACCTGTACACAGTCAACATTCTCAGGTATTCTGCTTGCTGCAGGGCTCCCAGAACGTGGATCACTTTCCACAGATTCTCGACCATCTTTGAGGGGTTTGTGCCACACTTTTATTTGCCCTACACTCATTGCATCATCCCGTAAAGTCTTCTGAATCATCTGAACAGTTTCCATGGAGGAATGTCTAAGCTTAATGCAAAATTTTATGCAGATTCATTGCTCTGCTTGCTCAATCACTTTGAAATCAATGGCCACACAGTACACACGCTCACTCAAGGGCGTCTAGCTCCCCACTGACTAGTACAGTGAAGCGTCATTGTGAACGCTTGCGCATTCCAGTCCACTCGCCTTGGCTGCCAGGTTACAATGATGTCACACAAACCATTCTCACTCTATTTAGGTTATTATCTATGAAATGTCCAACTTCTTTAAGTACTAAGTTTGACTGTTGCTATCTCTAACGTTTCGCGTTGGCACTTCTAGTTTTATTTTTATTGAGAACGTAAATCCTCAGTCTTTCAAATGCATGTTTTGGCTTGTGATTATCTTTCACATTTTTTAGAGCAATTTCTGTGAAACTATGGATAAGTCAAAAATTCATGTTATTTTTTAATATGAGTTCCATCGTGGAACCAATGCAGCGTAGACAGCTTGAAATATCAACGAAGTGTTTGGGAAGGATGTGGCGAATGAATGCACAGTAAGTCAGTGGTTTGAGAAGTTCCATTCTGGTGATTTTAATCTTCAAAATAAGCCACGTGGGCGACATGAGACCAAGGTGGATAACGATGAGCTGAAAGCTGTAGTGGAAGCGAGTCCATCTCAAATTACATGTGAAATAGCAGCAAGGTTTGACGTTTCTATTCCTACAATATTGGACCATTTGAAATAAATGGGCTAGGTAAAGGAGCTGGATAGATGGGTTCTGCATGAATTAAATGAGTGTCAGAAAAGAATTCATATAGAAGGTTGCCTTTCTTTGCTATCATGACATAAAGGCAAGCCATTTCTACACCAGATTGTTACGTGTGATGAAAACTGGATTCTTTCTGACAATTGCAAGTGTTTGGCACAATGGTTGGATAAAGATGAAGTGCTGAAACACTGTCCAAAACCAAATAGTCATCAGTAAAAACTAATGGTGTCTGTTTGATGGTCCAGTGCTGGTATCCACTATAGCTTCATGAACCTCATCAATTGATTACAGCGCATGTCTACTGCAACCAGTTGGATGAAATGAGGATGCTTGTGATTAGGCAGCTGAGGTTTGTCAATAGAGACAGGCCAATCCTCTTGCAAGACAACACTTGACCACATGTTGCAAAACAAACTACAGCAGCTGGACTTGGAAACTCTCTCTCATCGACTGTATTCACCAGACCTTGCACAAACTGACTACCACTGCTTCCAGGCTTTGGAGCACTTCTTGCAAGGAAAAATATTCAATTCTCAACTAGCTGTGGAAAATGCCTTTTGTGATTTCACCACCACTTACTCTCCAGGCTTCTTTGCTGCTGGCATAAACAAACCACGGTTAAGATGGCAAAGCTGTGTCAATAGTTTAGATGCATACTTTGATTACTTGTACTGCTTCTTGTTTGAGATATAATAAACTACACTTTTGATCTGAAATCGGACATTTCATATTTAATTACCTATATTAACAATGGCTGGATACTTTCCGTACAGATCTTGTATATTGTTATTGCCCTCAGAAGATCAAAATGCTACTGACAATTGCTCTACCTATCAACAAGAATATCAGAAACTAAAAATGGCCACGGGCCACAAACTAGGAGGAATTGAGCATTTCATAGATGGCAAGTGAATTACATTGGTCCATGGATGCTAATAGATCTTGACTGGGTAGTCAAGGTAGATACTCATACTGGATTTGGAATTGCATATCAAGTAATTGGAGAAAATACATCAAACATTAAATTTGGGTAGTATCTATTGCTATGCCCTCAAGTTCACTAATATTAATATTTTCTTCTGTTGTGTCTAATCTATTGACAATCTTATTTAGTGTATTTTTCATCTCACATTTGGTATCCCTAGAAATTTGAGTCTCTTTTATATCTTCCGTGTACCTTCTTTACATGTTTTTATCTTCTTAAACATATATAATACAAAATTACTGTTTTAGTGTCATTGCCTATTAATTCTATAATTGGTATCATTTCTGGGTCTGCTACTATGGATTAGATTTTGTTCTCATTATGGATTGTACGCATCTTCTTCTTTGTATGCCTAGTAAGTTTTTATTGGATGCCAGACATTTTTAATTTTATATTCTTGGATGTTGAACTTTTTTCATGTTTCTTTAAATAATTCTGACCTTCATTCTGAGATTCAGTTAAGTTACTTGGAAACAGCTTGATCTTTTTAAGGCTCCTTTTTAAGCTTTGTTAAGTAGGAACAGAGCAGTCCTTATTCTAGAGCTAATTTGTCCCGACTTGAGGCAGTGCTCTTCTGAGTACTTTACCTAACGACCTGTGAGCAATGAAGTTTCCTCATTCTGGCTGTTGGAAACATGCGCTGTTCCTTTCCCTATGTGACCTTCGATTACTGTGCTGCAATCTCTGATGGAACCTGGTGGATTTTACCCTGTGCTCAGGTGGTTTTTCACACGTGCTGATCGGTGCTCAGCTGAAGATCCAAGTGAAACTTATGTGGATCTTCAGAGCTCTCTCTCTGCAATGTTCTTTCATGTTCTGCCCCCTGAACTCCACCTGCCTTGTACTCTCAATGCTCAGTTCTGTCTTGTCAACTCACAGACACTGCTGGGCCCTGCCTGGATTCTTTCTTCCTGTGTTGCCACCGGAAAACTGTCCAGGCAGTAAGAAGGGGTAATCAAAGGGCTCGCCTCATCTGTTTTGCTTCTCTCAGGGATCACTGTCTCATGCTGTCTGATGTCTAATGTCCAAAAACTGTTGTTTCATTTATTTTGTCTGGTTTTTTATTTGTTGAAGGTGGGAGGGTAAATCTGATCCCCTGGGTCCATCATGACCAGATGTGGAATTCTTGCCCTTAATTTTAATCACTAAAATATGCTCAAAAACTTTATCCATAATTAATAAAAGTATATGATTATTCATTAGATTAATATATTTTATTCTTCCATTTCATATCCTTTTAATCTATGTTGTCCAAGGTTTTTTCTCTTTTATTTTCTTGTTCATACTTTTGAGGCCAAATCTTTTTTTTTATTTTTATTTATTTCAGGATATGATGAGGGTACAAACATTTTGGTTACATTTTGTGTCTTTGCCTCACCCAAGGGAGTATTAGAGGCATGCCCTTCCCTTTAGGCCTATTTAAGTATCCTTCTGGATTATTCTATTTTTCTTACTATTTCTGTGCTCTGGCCTGTGGCATGGGCCCTTCTGAAGCCTGTCCCTTTTTTTCTTGGTATATGCACACCAAATCTGTATCATGTTAACATTTTGCAGCCATATACCAATAGCAAAAGATACCTTGTTAAGGAGATGTCTTATTTACTGTATTTTTATTTATTTATTATATTTATAAAATAATGCCATCAAGATTTAGAAGAATCAAAAGGAAAAATAAGAGTTAGACTATCCAGGAAAATAATAAACATAATTCTATCAGTTCTCAAAAACTAGGTTCATTTTGTAGCACACTAAAGTGGACTATCTAAAAAAAAAAAATAGATTTAAATCAATTATTTAAAACAATGTTTTGCTTTACATCCAGGTTGAAATTTAATTCTTTTTAAATTTATATATATATATATATGTAATATTTAGGACATATGAAAATTCAAGAGCATTGGTAATAAAATATTAGTTACCTAGTAAGTTAGCAAAAGTTATAAAGTTATAAATAGATAATTCATTGAAGGGAAAATGCAGTTAGAAATAAAAGAAAATTGGATAATCTCACTAAGAATCAGAAATACAAAATTAGGAAATTGTCAAAGAATCAGTTTGTACCTAGAACTTTAAATGAAAACTACTAGGTGGTAATGCCAGTGTGTGAAATATATTCCAATACAAAGCTTTAGGGGTGAAAATTTAAACAACTGCTTGCAAAATAATATTATAATTCTTACTGAAACAGCAAAAATGTTTCTTTTTGAATCAGTATATAAATTGAATCCAAAAATTATGCTAAAGAAACAGTTTTAAGAACAATACATCTATATTCATGAAGTTACTCAGTTTAACATTATTTAAAATTGTAATAAAAGTATAAATGTGTGTGTGTGTGTGTGTGTGTGTGTGTGGTTCCAGTCTCTGTGTCTGCCCCTGCGATTGCTCTCATGTTGCCCCATTTTCTAGTTTGTCTCATTCTTACCACCTCTAAGTGCTTAGTTCAATCTGCACTTCTTCCATAAAGCCTTCCTGGAATGATTTGGCCCACATGTATTTTTGCCTTTAGCAATTTTTGACAGCACGAAAACTTAAAGTCTAGCTAGAATATACTGGCTGGTTTGGATGTTAATGTTTAATACTCTTTTCAAACTAATTAACACAGTTCTCATACTGTCTTTAAAAAAATATCTAATGTTGTACACACAAACTCGGAAAATATTATGAGCTATTCACGAACTATTTTAATAGCTCACTCTCTGTTAAGATGATGCTAATAACTAAGGAGGGAAGGAAAAAGTTTCTATCCCTTTCTTGTAATATTACTGATTAATGACCTCCTGTATCTAGGACACTTCAATAGGCTTTACTTTCTTCTGTCCTAAAAGATCAAATTCCTAAATTTAAATGTTTCTTAGCAGCAGCTTCAAAAGATTACAAAACTTAGAATCAGAATATGTAAGTTTTAATCACAGTAAAAGACTTAGGAAGTCCCTGAAGAATCTTAGTTTCGTTTCTTTGTTTTAAAAATGGAAGTAAAAAATGCTTGCTTTATAGAGATTTTGTGAAAGATATTAAATGAGATAATATATGAAATTGTTTAGTATCTACTTGGGACCTAGCCTGTCAAGTAAAAGGTGTGTTCAATAGGTATATTTTGAATGTGTTTCTAAATGGAAGGGATACGGGAGGAAAAGAATGAGTTGAGTATAAAAGTTTTGTGACCCAAGAGAAAAGAACTATGTCTACATGTCTATGACTGAGCCTATGTTAGGTTTAATTATGAGGTAGTAGGAAGACCAGCATGGGTAGTGGGGGGAGGAAGAAGGAATTGTTGAAATTTCATCATCCTTACCCTCCCTTCCTTTAGGCTAGATGCTGTTTTCATATGCCTGTCTCCTGGGTGGGTCTGTTTTGCTCAAAGCACTGAGGGTCTTATGTTAGGGTATCCACCTGGAATAGATCTCCTCCTATCAAAAGCCAACCATTCATTCCGGATCAAGTTCAAGTCTCACTTCTTCCATGAAATCTTAATTTACATGGTAAACTCCTTCTTCTTTGCACTCAAAACAACAATTTCTGTTCTATTTCTTTGGAACCTTGAATATAGTATAATGGATAAAACATATTCTTAATAAAGCATAAAATTTAGATTTAAATTTTGCTTCTATTATGTAATAGCTGGGTGACCTGGTCTCTTATCTTCTCTACCTTAGTTACATGTAAGCTGTTAAGCTACCTTCAATATTCTTTTTGTATTTCTGTTTCAGTAATCACCAGCATCCTTGTGGATCTTATAAGAACCCAGGGAAGAGAGAAAACTAAGGTTTATTATATACTATTACCAAGCTCTTTCCTACATGTATCTTTTATAAGTAAAGAGTATGGGTTCAACATCATTTTATACTAGACTCCCCTTGGTACCTAAGACCTTGAAGGACGGAAGTTCTATATGTCAGCACTTGCTGACTCCTGCCCCAGTAGGATTTCTCTGGCTTCTGGGTTTCTGCTTCAGCCCCTTAGTTGCCAACTGGGTAGATAACAGTCCAGGATGGAAACAATTATTTCTAAAAATTGCAAGAAAAGTCATTTATCTAGAAAGGGATATTTAATACAATGATAGAATGTTGAAATTGTAAGGAATCTGGAACAACATAGCCGAAGATTTATTTTCTGTGTGACTACTCTAACTCCCAGAAAGATAAAGTCATTTGCTCAAGGTTTCATTAGAAGCCTCTACAATAGAGAAAAATAAAGGTTACCTGATTTGAATCTGGGCAACTTCAACTAACTCTGTGATATTAGCCAAATAATTAAAATTCCCTAAGCTTCAATTTCTTAATCTGTAAAATAAGACTAGTAATACCTTTCTAAAACAAAATATCTACTCAAATATTAGGTCACTATATCTTTCATGTGTGTATCTGGCTATTGGGAAGGTTTCGAATATAATTTTGGTCTCATGACTTTTCTTTATCTACTATTGATTTCAACTCAATTTATGGAAAAAAGATAAATACTTTTTTTTACTTTATTTGTGTCCTATCTCATATTTTAAAATTTACTTACCTTCCTTTCTCAGGGCATCTTTCTTCAGTAAATTCACACTGTACCACACACTCTCAAGATAATAAAAAGATACTTTTATTTTTACATTGAGATTAAGTGCTCTCATGAGTGGAACACTGAAAAGTACAACAAAAATTTATGTACTTTGTATTTTAAATAAATATTTTATTGTTTTTTCCAAAGAAAGGCCTATATCGCAATATAGCTCCATCTGTTCCAATTCTCCCAGTTTAAGAAATCATTTCCCAGTACCTGGAATAGCAGTGGTTTGTGGAAGAAAATATAATTAGAAGTCACAATGACAATAATGTTTCATAGAAAAGAAATAATAAGTGATGGCACAGTATACCTGATTTGTATTTATCTTTCTGTCTTTTATTCATAGGAAAATCTCTATAGAGGCAGAAATGTCTATAGGTTTATAGATAATCAGTTACTATGAGTCAGATCATATCCAGTTCAGAGTACATGGGGAGGGGAAAAATACCCTGTGAGAGAGGAACAGATTTTAACCAAAGTAATATGAGTTGGTATAGGCCAAAGCAGGTTTCACTGGAGAAACCTTTGTGTCCTACCAACCTACTTGTGTGGCTGACATTCTACAGTTCCTTGGATTGGCCTTTTCATGTCTTATAGTAAATGGGACACATGCAGCTTTGTGTATCTGCAATAGTGAAGGACACCTCAGCTTGGTCAGTGAACATAGGCCTGAAAAGAACAGGACATGCAATCACTAGGTTCTGATTTAAAGGCTCATACAGTGATGTGGAGGACTGAAGCATGGAGTGTTACCCCAAAAGGCAGGGCCTGCACATCCACAGGCATTAGAAAGGCATAGAACAGAAACAGAAAGTCTCCATCCAAGACTAGGAAAACAGTTTCTAACAAACAGAAAGAGAACAGTGACAAAGTGATGTATACTGCTGAAACAAAGTTTACCAACGTCATAATTGTGCCTGAGAATAGGTCACCTCTGAGATTTTATTTTAGCACCACTGAAAACTGATGCAAGAGTTGGTCCTTCCCACAGGGCCTGTAGCTTCCATTGTTATTGATGAAAACTTTTAATTACTTCATTCACTTTACTCTTTTTTTTTCTTCCCTTTCAACTTCAGACAATAATTATAGTCCTTAAGAAGTTACTGCCCTGTAGCTCTGCACCTGCCTCCAATTAGAACAGAGACAGCTGATGAAAAATATGTTTGGAATATTCTGAACCTCTAGAGGCAGGGAGCTGCCTTTGGCAAGTATGAGGCCTGGGGAGAGTTGTGACTGGGAATTCCAAGCTCTCCTCCCAAGCTTCCAGACCTGTCAGGGCAATGCCTAAAGTTTCAAATTGCTGCCTGGAGTTTGATGCTGAAGTCAAAAGGTCATAAACTACAAGTTAAAGGCTAAAAACTTTGACTCACTAAGCCAAAGCCATGAACTCATTTAGCAAATTCAGTCAAAAAATGGTCAATCCAGTAAAAAATAAAACCAAAAACAAACTAAGCAAACACTTTTTAGACTAAATTATTCACCTGTATTGATTGGTAAATATATTTCAAATAGAAAAATATACCTAAGTACTGTTTCAATTGAACAATTCTAGAAGCACAAATTGATAAAAACACCAATTCTCTTTCTCTTTGAACAATAACAAAACTATTACATGAGACCATCCATTTTTCTCCCAATCCCTCAAAATAAAAATTTGAGGAAAAACATTGAGATTGTTAATTTGCTACCTAAAACTAGCAAAAACTCTCTGGGCAAAATCAGGTCCAAAGAGAAACCCATTTAGGTATTGTTATTAATACTTAGCATGCATTAACTAAAATTTCATAGCAAAAACACATAATTGGAAAAACAAGATTGAAGTCCTAATGACTAGGTAAATGCTTACTTCAGAGGTATAAGTGAAGAGTTCCAGTAGACATTCATACATTCTCAGTGGCCAAATGACCAAAAATTCACTACTAGAAAACTCTTAGGCCAGGCACGATGGCTCACGCCTGTAATCCTAGTACTCTGGGAGGCCAAGGCGGGAGGATTGCCAAAGCTCAGGAGTTCAAGACCAGCCTGAGCAGGAGCGAGACCCCATCTCTACTATAAATAGAAAGAAATTAACCAAACAACTAAAAATAGTGGAATGTGCCTATAGTCCTAACTGAGACAGGAGGATCGCTTGAGCCCAGGAGTTAGAGGTTGCTGTGAGCCAGGCTGATGCCACAGCACTCTAGCTCAGGCAAGAAAGTAAGACTCTGTCTCAAAAAAAGAAAAAGAAAAAGAAAACTAACTCTTATGAAGAAAGTAAATATCTTTGGAAAAAGTACAATGGTGATCATTTCCATTATGAAAGAAGTCAGGGCATCACAAAGTAACTGGACACCTCAAGAAATAGATAAGAGGGACTGAAAGAAAAGAGAAAAAGAAAAATTTCACCTCTTTACCATTTGGCCAGAGTCTTTGAAACAATGTGTGAACAAAGGAAGGATAAACACTTCTATCATGGGGATTTGAGAATATTCTCACATCCTGTGAAATTAAACCATATTCTCAAACTTTAGAATGTGAAAAAATTGTTAAAAAATGATTCTTCTATAAGGGATTCTTCTATAAGTCATCACACTGACAAAAATAATCACCAAAGACGCCTTCTTATGAGCTGTAAGGAGAAAGAAGCTGGTAACCTACAAAGAAAAACCCATCAGAATAACAGCAGACTTCTCAACTGAGACCTTACAAGCAAGAAGAGACTGGGGCCCCATTCTCACTCTTCTCAAACAGAATAATGCCCAACCTAGAATCTTGTACCCTGCAAAACTAAGTTTTGTATACAAAGGAGAAATAAAGGCCTTCTCAGGCAAGCAAAGACTGAGGGAATTCACTAAGACAAGACCTGCCCTCCAGGAAGTACTCAAAACAGTGTTACACACAGATCAGCACAGTAAACACAAATGTAAAATCACCCAAAAGCTAAAGGTCAATGGCCAGATACCACAATGGGTGAAGAGAGAAAACGAAGTAACAAAGTTCAACTCCACAGGATGAACAGAAATCTGCCCCACTTATCAATTCTTTCAATAAATGTGAATGACTTGAACTGCCCACTAAAGAGAGATAGGTTTGCCTAATGGTTAAATATACACAAGCCAAGTATCTACTGTCTTCAGGAAACACATCTAACCCATAAGGATGAATTGAGACTCAAGGTGAAGGGATGGAAAATGTTATATCAAGCAAATGGAAGACAAAAGAAAGCACGACGCCTGGCAGTTTGGATTTTAGATAACTTAGTCTTCAAATGAACAAAAGTAATGAAGGGCAAAGAGGGTCACTATGTAATGGTGAAGGGTACAAGCCAACAAGAAGACAAAACAATTCTAAACATTTATGTACCCAATTCAGGTGCACCCAGATTCATAAAGCAAATCCTACTTGATCTAAATAAAATGATAAACAGCAACACCATGATAGCCAGAGACTTTAGCAACTCTCTGACAGAACAGGACAGATACTCCAAACAGAAAATAAACAAAGAAACAATGGAATTAAACAGAACTCTAGACCAAATCATCCTGACTGACATTTACAGAACATTATACCCAAAACCCACTGAATATACGTTTTTTCTCATCAGCTTATGGAACATTCTCTAAGATCAACTATATCCTAGGCCACAAAGCATGTCTCAAAAAAATTTTTAAATTAGAAGTTATACCATGAATCTTCTCAGACCAGAGTGAAATAAAATTAGAAATCAACTCCAACAGAAACTCTCATTTCTACACAAAGTCATGGAAATTAAACAACCTTCTGATGAGTGATTATTGCATTAAGGAGGAAATCAAGATGGAAATCAAAAGATTCTTTGAACTAAATGATAAAGGAGACACAAGTTATCAAAATATTTTGGACACAGCTAAAGCATACCTGAGAGGAAAATTTATATCCATAAATGCCTATATCCAAAAGACAGAAAGATCACAAATCAACAATCTAATGAAATCATCTCAAAGAGCTGGAAAAGGATGAGCAAACTGACCCAAAACCTAGCAGAAGAAAAGAAATAACAAAGATCAGAGCAGAACTAAGTGAAATTGATTTAAAAAAAAACTATAAGGAAGATTAATAAAGAAAAATTTCGTTCTTTGAAAAAATAATAAAAATTGACATGTCTCTGGCTAGTTTAATGAGAAGCAGAAAGAACTCTAATAAGCTCCATCAGGAATGAAAGAGGAAAAATTACAACTGATGTCACAGAAATACAAAATAGCATCTATGAATACTATAAAAATTTTATAAAAATATAAATACTAAAAAAAACTATAAAAATCCACACAAACTGGAAAATGTGGAGGAAATGGACAAATTCTTAGAAGCACACAGCCTCCTTAGGCTCTATCAGGAAGAAACAGAATTCACAAACAGACCAATATCAAATACTGAAATTGAAATGGCAATAAACAAAACCTCCCTAAAAAGAGAAATCCTGGGTCAGATGGTTTCACACCCAAATTTTACCAGAAATACAAAGAAGAATTGATGCCTATCCTGCAGAAATTATTCCACAACAATAAGAAGGAAGGAATCCTTCCCAACACATTTTATGAAGCCAACATCACCCTGATACCAAAGCCAGGAAAGGAAGGATGCAACTAAAAAAGAAAACTACAAACCAATATTCCTTATGAATATAGATGTGAAAATTCTCATTTTCACATCTCAAAAATTCTCAAAATCCTAGCAAACTGAATTCAGGTGTTTATCAAAAGAATAATTCATCACAACCAAGTAGCCTTCATCCCAGAGATGCAGGGATGTTTCAACATATGCAAGTCTATAAATATAATTCACCACATAAATAGAAGAAAAAATAAAGACCATATGATCCTCTCAATAGATAGAGAAAAAGATTTAATAAAATTCAACACCCTTTTATGATAAGAACGCTTAACAAAATAGGCATGTATGGGGGTTGCCTAAAAATGATACAAGCCATATATGACAAACTCACAGCCAACATCATACTGAATGAGGAAAAATGGAAAGCAGTCCCACTTAGAACTGGAACCAGACAAAGTTGTCCTCTATCACTGCTTTTATTCAGCATAGTGCTGGAAGTCCTAGCCAGAGCAGTCAGACAAGGGAAGGAAATCAAGGGCATCCAAATGGGGGCATAAGAGGTCAAACTATCGCTCTTTGCTGACGATATGATCTTATATCTAGAAAACCCCGAGATTCTGCCATGATACTACTGGAATTGCTAAAGAAATTCAGCAAAGTCTCAGGTTACAAAATCAATGTACAGAAATCAGTAACATTCCTATACACCAACAACAGTCAAACTGAGAAACAAATCAAAAGCTCAATATCATTCACAATAGCAACAAAGAAAGTAAAATGCCTAGGAATATATTAAACTAAGGAGGTAAAAGACCTCTACAGGGAGAACTACAAAACACTGAGGAAGGAAATAGCAGAGGATGTAAACAGGTAGAAGACCATACAATGCTTATGGGCCAGTAGAATCAACATTGTTAAAATGTTTATACTACCCAAAGTGATCTATAGAGTCAATTCACTCCCCATTAAAATATCCCCATCATTTTTCACAGATATAGAAAAAATAATTTTATACTTTGTATGGAACCAGAGAAGACCCCATATAGCAAAAGCAATCCTAGACAATAAAAACAAAATGGGAGGTATCAATTTACCAGACTTCAAACTATACTACAAGGCTATAGTAATTAAAACATCTTGTGACTGGCACAAGAACAGGGACATCGATCTGTGGAACAGAACTGAGAACCCAGATATAAAACCATCCTCATATAGCCATCTAATCTTCAACAAAGCAGACAAAAACATACGCTGGGGAAAAGAATCCTCATTCAATAAATGATGCTGGGAAAACTGGATAGCCACATGTAGAAGACTGAAAGAGGATCTGGACCTTTCACCTCTCACAAAAATCAACTCATGGTGGATAACAGATTTAAACCTAAGGCATGAAACTATAACAATTCTAGAAGAAAATGTTGGAAAAATTCTTATAGACATTGGCCTAGGCAAAAAATTTATGAAGAAGACCCCAAAAGCAGTCATAGCAACAACAAAAATAAATAAATGTGACCTGATCAAATTAAAAAGCTTCTGCACAGCCAAGGAAATGATCATGACAGCAAACAGACAACCTGCAGAATGGGAGAAAATATTCACATGTTACACATCCAATAAAGGGCTGACAACCAGAATCTATATAGAACTCAGGAAAATCAGCAAGAAAAAAATCAAACAATGCTAGCCATTCTCATATCATACAAAATTGCCTTTATATGAACAATGGTAAAGAAAGATAAGATAGCCATTATATAATGATGAAGGAATCAATTCAACAAGAAAACATAACAATCCTAAATATATAGTCACGTAACACAGGAGCTCTCAGATACACAAAACAAAAATCCCCTAGAGCTATATAAGGAAACAAACAGTAGCATCATAATTGCTGGGCACTTCTACAGCCCACTGTCAGAGCAGGACAAATAATCAAAGCAGAGAATAAATGAAGAAATACTAGACTTAAATGAGACTCTAAAAGTAATGCACCTAACAGATATTTACAGAACATTCTACACAAAACTACTGAATATACATTTTTCCCATCAGCACATCGGACATTCTCCAAGATTGATCATATCTTAGGCCACAAAAAATGTCTTGAAAATTTTTTTAAAAAATGAACTCATATCATATATCTTTTCAGGCCATAATGAAATAAAACTAGAAATCAATCCAAAAAGCAACAACATTCTGTTCTATACAAAGTTTTGGAAATTAAACAACCTGCTGTTTAATAATTATTGGGTGAATAATGACATTAAGATGGAAATCAAGATTTCTTGAACTGGATGACAAAGGGATGGAAGCCATCAAAATCTATGGGATTCAGCAAAAGCATTCCTAAGTGCAAAATTTATAGCCTTCAATGCCCACATCAAATAGTTAGATCACAAATTAACAACTTAATATCACATCTCAAGGAATTAGCAAAGGAGAGCAAACCAAACCAAAAGCTGGCAGAAGAAAAGAAACAACAAAGGTCAGAGCAGAACAAAATGAAATAGAAAATAACAAAACAATAAAAAGGATCAACAAAAGAAAAAGTTGGTTCTTTGAAAAGATAAACAAAAGAGACAGACCTCTTGCTAGATTAACCAGGAATAGACACAAAAGACCCAAGTAAGTTCAATCAGAAATGAAAAAGGAGATACTATAACTGATAGCACAGAAATGCAAAACATTCGTGAATACTATGAAATCTCCATGCACTTAAACTATAAAATGTAGAGGAAATGTACAAATTCCTGGAAACATACAATCTCCCAAGACTCCATCAGAAGAAATAGAACTTCTGAACAGACAAATAATGAGCAGCAACACTGAAGCAAGTAATAAGTCTTCCAGCATAAAAAGCCCTGAACCAGATGGATTCACAGCTGAATTCTACCAGACCTACAAAGAATAACTGGCACCCATACTACAGAAATTATTCCATAGCATTGAGAAGGAGGGAATCCTCCCCAACTCATTCTATGAAGCCAGTATCTCTGGGATACCACAGCCAGGAAATGACGAGATAACAACAACAAAAATACTACAGACCAATATCCCTTATGCATATAGACACAAAAATCCTTGATAAAATACTAGCAAACCAAACTCAACAACACATCAAAAAAATAACTCACCAGGACAAAGTAGGCTTTATCCCAGGGACGCAAGGTTGGTTCAACATATACAAATCAATAAATGTGATACATCACATAAACAGAAGCAAAAACAAAGACCATATGACCATCTCAATAGATGCAGAAAAAGCATTTGCCAAAATCCAGCATCCTTCATGATAAAACCCTCAACAAACTAGGCATAGAAGAAATATATCTCAAAATTATAAAAGCCATATATGACAAACCCACAGCCAGCATCACACTCAATGGGGAAAAGTTGAAAGCATTCCCCATAAGAACTAGAACAAGACAGGGTGCCCACTGCCACGTCTTGTATTCAACTTAACCAAAGCAGCAGGCAAGAGGAAAGAAAAAGTTTATCCAAATAAGGAAAGAGGAGATCAAACTACCACTTTTTGCCAATGATACAATCTTGTATCTAGAAAGCCCCAAAGACTCCACCAAGAGACTCCCGGAGTTGATAAATAAATTCAGCAAAGTCTTGAGTTATAAAATCAATGTGCACAAATTAGTAGCCTTTCTATATAAAAATAACAGTCACCCTGAGCTTGTTCCCCAATTTCAGTCTGACAAAAAGGCAATCCTTACAATGGCTTCAAGTCTCCACACGATGCAACAACCTCATTCTCGCCTCTCCTTCTCTGCCCTTCTCTCATCTATTTTTCCTCTGTGGCCTCTTTGCTATTATTCACCTCTTATTTACTTCCTAAATGTTATTCCTGCTACCCGTAAGGCTGTTCCCAATATATTCACATGCTAATTCGCCAACAGACCTCCCAGTGCCTTCAAAAATCATTAATGATTCTTGCCCAAAACAATTATTAAAATTGGAGATTGAGGCGAAACCATGATTTTCCAGTTGTGCCATTCCTTGAATATTTATTAGCTGGCATTCTTCCGTAAAGAAGGGCTCTTTGCCCTCTTCCCCTGCCCCCATACCTTGACTGATTTAGTAGACCTATGGATTCTGCTTTTATTTAATGTTTTGTAATCTATTATTGGCTTTTTTATGCTTAAATTTCCCCAAATTAGGCCAATACAACTCCCTATGAGTTGGCTCCCTTTTCCTTTTGACAAGTCTTTGAACACTGCCTTGCTTCTGGCTGCAAAAAAGATGGACTAGACTCATTTTGCATCTTCCTTCTCTCAAACCTGGAATCAGTCATTTCTTCAAGAACCTCTAGTTCATTTCAGTGAGAAATGGTGCATTAGAACCACTCTTTAGGGAGTGTTACATTGCCAGCAGGGTATTACTGGGTTTTTTTTTCTTTATTCTTAAGAGCTCTTTATGTTAGCTCTTTACCTATGGTACACACCTCAAATTTATTTTTCCCATTTTCTCATTTGTCTTTTGTCACTACTTATAGTGTTTTTATACATTTTACGTAACATCTGGATTTTTAGTTATAGATAGTCATAGCTGAATTCTCAGACTTGAGTTATATAAAAGCACATCAATATCTTTTTCTTGTACTTATATGATTTTAATTTTTATATTTATATTTCTTACTCATTTGGAGTTATTCCAGTTTCACTATTTTTCCAAATGGTTAATTGATTGTTTCCATTTCATTTATTTAAAACTCCATTTTGAGATGACAGTTTTATATTTTATGTACTTGTACTCATTACTGAATTTCTCCTTATTTCATTGGTATGTGTGTCTATTTTTATGCCAATACCATAGTACAGTTGACCCTTGAACAACACAGAGGTTAATAGTGCCAACCCCTACAAAGTCAAAAATCCACGTATAACTTTTGACACCCCCAAAACTTATTTAGTAATGGCCTACTGTTGACTGGAAACCTTACCAATAACACAAACAGACAATTAACACAATATTTGTATGTTATATGTATTACATATTGTATTCTTACAATAAAGTAAACTAGAGAAAAAATATTAAGAAAATCATAAGGAAGAGAAAATATATTTACTCTTAATTAAATAAAGCAGATCATCGTAAGTTCTTCATTCTCATTGTCTGCACATTGACTAGGCTGAGGAGGAAGTAGAAGAATTGGTCTTGCTGTCTCAGGAGTGGCAGAGGGAGAAGGAAATCCTCATAGTGGACACATGTAGTTCAAACTCCTATTGTTCAAGCGTCAACTATATTTTATTTTTTTAAGCTTTATTGAGGCATAACTAACAAAAATTGTATACATTCAAGGTATACAACTTGATGTTTTCATATACATGCCCATTGTGAAGTGATTACCACAATCAAGCTAATTAACTATTGATCACCTTACATAGATACGTTTTTGTGTATGGTGAGAGTACTACTCTCTTAGCAAATTTCAAGTATACAATACATCATTATTAACTATAGTCACCATGATGTACATTAGGTCTAGAACCTATTCATCTTATAACAGCAAGTTTATATTTAACACATTTTACCGACACCTACTCATTCCCCTCTCAACTACTGATAACCACCGTTCTACTCTCTGCGTCCATGAATTTGACACTTTAGATTTCACATGCAAATTTTCATCATGCAGTATTTTGTCTTTCTCCACAATGTTTTAAATACAAAGGCTTGTTAATGTGTTTTAACATCTGGAAAATCTATCTCTTATTCATGGCTCTTTTTGTTTCAGGGTGTTCATACATACTGTAGCATGTTTTCTGAAATAAAAACTTTAGAACCTGTATTGCTCAAGGAGAAAAACACACTACTTGTGTTGGAATTGTGCAAAATTTCTATGTTAACATAAGAATTGATATCTACAAACAAGAGATATCTTCTTTCCATTTGTTCATGTCTACTTCTAGGAGTGTGAGAAGGAAAAAGGGCAATCTCATTACTAATCATCCAATTGTAAGGTAAAGCAAAATGAAATACCATTTTATAATCTCAAAATGACAAAATTAAAAGTCTGACAATGATCAAGTCTAGGTAAAGATGTGGAGCAATGGGAAGTTTTATACACAGCTGTTGAAATTTAAAATTACTACAAACGGAATTTAGAAAATATTTCAGTATTTCTTGATGAAGGAATATGCTATGACACAGAAATTGTCTAGAAATTCCACTCCTACAGAGTTTGTGTACATATGAACCAGGAGATTTGTACAAGAATGGAAGAAACAGCATTGTTTGCAATAGGAAAGAAATGGAACTAGTCCAAATATCTGTCGTGAGAACTTTTTGCCCCAAATGAATCCTGAAAATTTATTATTTGGGAGAATATCTGATATTGATCCTTTGTTTTACAGCTCATGATAATAATCAGAAAATATAATACATTTTGAAATGAAAGGCAAAGAAAAGAATAATTACATATAATACATATTACATATTTTTATTTGTACATAAGCAAAGCAAGTACTAAAAGCATATTTATGTGTCCACAATTAGTGAATGTGGCAATTTTCTGTTTAAAGCTGCAGCAACTCAAATCCTTCTAGGGTCAATAAGGAAAAACATACTGAGAAATAGATTTAGGGCTATCACCAAGTCTGGCTGTAAACCTATTTTTTAATCTTTCCCCTCCCGCCAAATATATGTACATACTTTATTGCCTTTATATTTTATCGTGAGAATTTACTAGTTATCAATATATTTCCACATAGTGAAATACAATATGCAACATGCAGCAGTAAAAAAGAATAAAATACAGTTATATCACATACAACTACAATTACAAATCCTAAATACGTGCTTTGGAAATTGAGGAAATAACAGAATACATAGGGTGTAATATATTTATATAAAACTTAAAATAGACAAAATTCGACAATATATTATTTGGAGATGGAAAACTTTTGAAAACAAAGCAAGGAAATGATTAGCACAAAATTTAGACTAGAGCTTCCCACTGGATACCAGCAGGGGGCAGAATGTACTTGGAAAAGGTTATACAGGGATCATATACTGGTATTTCTTAAGCAAGGTGGTCAAACAAGCATATTTATATAATAAAAATTATTTAAACAGCATAGGAACATTACTTACACTTCTATTTATAATATATAACAAAATAAGAAATTTAGATACTTTTTAAGGGGTTGTTGGATGATGGGTTATTCTGCATCAACCATGCAATTGCCACACAGTGGGCCCTCTTACGATTCATTTCAACTTGTGAACAGTTGGTTTGAAATATGTACTTGATGAATATTCACTTAATCACTTGGGTAAGTTCTTACCAGAAGGCCAAATTTCTGCCATTTATTTGAAAATGTTTCTGAAGACGTTCTGTTCCTTCTGTTAATTCCACACATTTCAGCACTCGGATCTCCAATGTTATGATATATAACTCCAACACAGAAAGATTTGCCCTAGAAAACATGGATACACATTGGCATACTCATTGGCTAATCCTTTTTTCGGTTTTTTTAAAACTAATCTCTCCCTTTTTAAGTGATAAGTTCTCAAGAATGAATAAATAATAGAGTTGTAGAAAATTTCCATCACAACCTCAATACAATTATTTTCATTCTCATCAGGTAATAAACTGTGAACATAGTTCATTTTATTCACATCAAAGCAGATACCAATGAAATATTTGCTCCGTTTTCTACTAGGTTTTGTTTTGTTTCAGACAGGATCTTGATCTGTTTCCCAGACTGCAGTGCAGTGGCACAATCATCTCTCACTGCAACCCCCAACTCCCGGGCTCAAGAATCCTCCTGCTTCAGCCTCTGAAGTAGCTGGGACTACAGGTGCATGCTGCCATATCCAGCTAATTTTTAAAATTTTTTGTAGAGATGGAGTCTCGCTGTTGCCCAGACTGGTCTCAAATTCCTGGCCTCAAGGGATTTTCTCACTTCCGCCTCCCAAAGTGCTGGTATTACAGGCATAAGCTACACCTTCCTGGACTTTTTTGTACTAATTTTATGGCCAAATGCAAACAACTCAGTACAATATAACCAAAGTGCTTAGCTATATCTTAATTTTAGTTAGAAATCGATTTTGTTAGGAAAAGAAGAAATGTACATGATAATTGAGAATTGAGATAGACAAAGAATGTCTTTAATGTTCCTTAGCCTTGCAGTTGTACTATGTTCAATATTATGTAGACACAATTCCTTTGAGTTTTTAAACTTTGAATGACATATAATCCTGTTCCAAAAAAATTTTTACCTGATGTAGCAATTTCTGAGCATCAGTTATATCCAGTACTTCTATTATTTTGACCATGACTGCCATTCCTCAACAGTGGCCTTCACCACCATAGCAGACTCCAACTTAAGCTTCAGAAATAAAGTCTGAGGGGCCTGCCTACGGCCCCTTCCCCCAAGATGAGCTGGCAATCAAGGAGGGGCTAATAGAGGGAAAAGCCCAAGTGCACTGCCTTCCTAGTCCACTTGGCCTTCTGCTTTTAAATACTTACATGAGGGATTTATTTATTACTGGGTAATCCAGAATTTCTGTGCCAAATTTTCTGATAAATAAAATATCAGAAAAACTCCATCTCCTAGGAATAATCAATCCCCAGTCCTCCAAGTCCTTTCAATTATAACTGTTATTTTACATTCCTGGATTTAAACTTCATCTCTTACTGCACATCGAACCCCTAACATATTTTACTGCTAGAAAACATAGTTTAACAAATTGTAAGCGGCATTGGGTATCAGTAGGGGAAGAGGTGAATGAAAAATGTCTAAAAGTTCTGACTATGTTAGAAAGCAACATAAAGAATGGTTCCTCTCACTCAGTGGATCAGTTTCTCCACTCATGTCTTAGAGGTTCCCAGTGATAGAGCACTGTCTTTTTCCCTGAGTAGCTTTCTGTTTTCCTCAGGGCTTTACCTAAGCCTGGGTCCATGTTTCACCTGGGCATATGGAAGAGTACAAAACATTATTTAGATTGCACAGAAACTCGAATTTCATATTGTTTATATTCATGAGTAATTTAATGAAGGAGAATCAGATCTCACCAGCTTTGTACCACTGCACCAGAACTTATAATTTCTTAAAAATTAATTTTTATTTAAATAAGAAGAAAATGAAAGCCAGAGTAAGACTAACAGAAAAGAAGCATAGTTTTGAGTATCAATTATGCTTTCACATAGATGATTTTATTGAATTCTCACTCTAATTCTTTGTTAGACCTGCTACATTGTTGTTTAAAGATGAGAAAGCTGTGATTTAGAAAAGTGGTAATTAGCCCCACTGAAAGTCAGTCAGCAGGGGTGTCGAATTTGAACATTGAACCCAGAGCATTTTTCACTGTGACTTCCTGCCTCCAATAATTGTGACACTGGATTAAAGAGCAATTATCATAATTTTAATGAAATGCATTTATTTCATGCCACACTTTAGAATCTTTATTTCCATATTATTGTTCATTTCATATCAATGAAATGATACAACTTGAACACTAATTCCTTTGCCTTTTTTAACATGAGCTTGTTCAAGTAATTTTTTTCCTTTCATTGCTATCTGATCTCAGTAGGATCACATGGCACTTGGGAAGAAATATACAATCTGATAAGCCAAAACTGAAGCCAAGATTGAAAAAGTTTTCAAAGCCACCATGGTTTTGCCTTTGTGCCAGGTAGGTAGGTATGAAAGGAATCCACACACTACAAAAACCAGCATGCTGAATGTGGTTGTTTTTACCTCATTGAAACTGTCTGGTAACCTCCTGGCCAGAAAAGCAATAATAAAGCTTAGAAGTGCCAAAAAGACCAAGGAACACAGAACACAGTAGAAGGCAGTGGTGGATCCCCCATTGCACTGAAGGATGATTTGGCCAAGCTCCGACTGTGTGTCAATGTCAGGAAAAGAGGGAGAAGTTCCCAGCCAGACCGTAGATATGTCCTTGAATGAGAGAGCCACATTTGGCAAACACATTACATATGTGTGTTTCCTGGTTTGTTTGTTTTTTTTTTTTGAGACAGAGTCTAGCTTTGTTGCCCAGGCTAGAGTGAGTGCCGTGGCATCAGCCTAGCTCACAGCAACCTCAAACTCCAGTGCTCAAGCGATCCTCCTGCCTCAGCCTCCCGAGTAGCTGGGACTACAGGCATGCACCACTATGCCTGGCTAATTTTATTTATATATATATATATATATATATATATATATATATATATATTAGTTGGCCGATTAATTTCTTTCTAATTTTATAGTAGAGACAGGGTCTTGCTCTTGCTCAGGCTGGTTTCGAACTCCTGACCTCGAGCAATCCACCCGCCTCGGCCTCCCAGAGTGCTAGGATTACAGGCATGAGCCACCACGCCCAGCCTGTTTCCTGGTTTGATAGCTTCGAGGGACACAGCCACAATGAAGGCATTTGCTAAAATAGCAGAAACAGCTACAAAATATATAACTCCAAAGAACATTTGTCTCAGGATACAGGCGACTGGGCTAAGCTGGCCAATAAAAGTCAAGGAGAAGAAGAAGCAGAACAGTAAGGAAATGAGGAGGATATAACTGAGATTTGGTTATTTGCCCTGACGATGGGTATCTCTCAATATTGGATAAATTGTCCTAAAATCAGAGCAGTGAGGACAGAGAAACTAATAGCCACAGAGACCAAAACTGCTCCTAGAGGATCTTCATGGGACAAAAAAGTCACAGTTTTGGGGAGGCACTGATTTCTCTGCTTATCTGGACATTTTTCTTCAGGACACTTAACACACTGATCCATATCTGAAAGGGATACAGCTTGATTTATTGTATTCCATCAGTCATTCCCTAAATATATGCATAAAATAAATACATATTGAACAGAAAAACACATTTGAATGCTGAAGGAAATGTGCATTCATTGAACCATATCATTCATTGAATGTTACATTCATCGAAGCATAACAATGAATAAATAAATAAAGACTTTTTCTTATGGGAGAGAAATCATCTATTACACATTTGAATTCATAAAAAATACAGAAAGAGTGAGTTGAATCGAACAATGAGAGAGCCAAGAATTTAGAAAATGGTGTTGAGAGAAAAACACCACCTGTATGAAAAATATATTTGATAGAGTAATATATGAAAGAAAGAGAGAGCACATTTTGAGGCTCTGAGCTTTAATTATGGAAGGTCTAGGAAATAAATAGTTATAACATTTATTGAGTATGTTTCAGGGACTGTGGTAATTTGTTTTAAGTTATACTTTGATTTCGACAGCAGTTTTACAAGGGATTTATCATTATTTTAGTACTTATACTAAACGATAATACTGGAAGGGTGAAATTTTAGGGGTAAATATTTTAAGGAAATTTCAAAACAAGCACAGTGAAATGTAAAGTTTTATCCACTAATGTTTGACTTCATTCACTCTGAAGGATACCTGCATATGACCCATTTTTAATTAGAAAAACAATTATATATTGCACTATAGGTTTATATCCCACACAAATTTTGCTAAAGGTATTGAAAAAATATTTATCATTTCCATGCTGCTAATCTCTCTTCCAAAATAGTGATATAAATCAATTGTCTTAGGAACAATGACTTCTTTATGATCATTATCAAAATTTACCAGAATTGGCTATCAGCTCCACTCATTCCCTCTCTTGCTTTCTTATGCATTTCTTTAATATGAGCATCTAGATACTGGAGGTTCCAAGAGAAAGAACACAGGAAATCTAACTTCAAGATAGGGGAAGAAGAAACAGGATCATTAAACAGACTATTATAGTGGGGTGCGGAAAATGTTTTAATAAGCATACTGAGAATGATAAGCAGCTCATGAAAAACCTGTGGGCCATAATAACAAGTCTAAAAGTATTTTAAAAGATGTGTGGAGAGCCCTGGTTGAATTCATATTAGAGAAATACACCAGATTTGCATTTTTGTGAGATCATTTTAGCTGCATTGCAGTGATGTGGAACTAAAAGAATTGAAGCTGGGGAAGATATTTAGGGATGCTCTTTAGAGGTAGGAAAACCATTTTAGCCATTGCCAAAAAAAAAAAAAAAAAAACCAAAGAAACAAACAAACAAAAAAACACCAAGAGTGATATGGAACGGAGAGTAATGAAAAAGCAGTCACATGTTATTTATAGTTGCTTAGTGAATGCGTATTGCCACAATTCACTGATGGATCAATAATGAGGAAGAAAGAGCAGGGTAAGAAGGAAAAGATGTATCAGGGGTCCTCAAACTTTTTAAACTGGGGGCCAGTTCACTGTCCCTCAGACCGTTGGAGAGTGTGCACTGTGGGCCCAGGACAAGTCGGCTGCTAAGCAGGATAGGCAGTAGCGGGAAAAGCACCCAGAGGTCCGGATAAATGTGCCAGGCAGCCCACACGTGGCCCGTGGGCCATAGTTTGAGGATGCCTGACATACATTGTGTTGTAAGAAAATGAGGCACTGCTTGTTTGATATATGCTATCCCATGTAGATTGAATATTTATAGTCAAGTGGATCTTGGGAAAGAGAACTAAGCTGAAAACCTGGAGATCGCTGGCCTGTAGACGGTGGTTAAAGTCCTGGAAATCAATTAACTACCTATGGATAAACTAAAGAGCAAAATTCTAAAAACCATTAATATCTATGGAATACATAATTTATTGTGACTATTCAGTTTTCACTATTTGATTCTCTCCAAAATCAGATATTAAGAAAGTAGAGGTAATATATACAACTATTATGTACCCATAATAATTAAAAGTAAAAATTTTTTAATAAAAAGAAAGAAAGTGGAGGAGGGGAAGCCAATGCCTCACTGTTTAAATATAATGAGCTTTTTAAGTTAGGGCACTAAATCTTATTCATCTCTGAATCGCTCAAAAATTCTGGAAACATTTCTTGATCCCCCTAGATTATAAGAAAATAATTGCTGAATTTAATTGATGCTGGAGAAGATCTTCATACTGGAAATGGGCTTTATTAAAGCAGTGAGAACCAGAGGGACCCTTGTGTGGAAAGTATGACTTCTTGGATCTGACTGTGAGAGAGAATTTTGGGTTTCCCTGTTTTTGCTTAAAAGAATCTAAATTTTTATACATGCAACTAAAACTTTAATAATCTTCTATAAACCTTGGTAATGCAAAATTATAGAACTGGCCTTCCAGTCTTACACTCACTTTCCTAGGAATGAATTTTCCTATTCAAACAGTTCTAATTTTTCTTCTACAGAAATAACAGTAGTTCAGCAATCTGTCTTATGCTACCACCCTCCATGCCACTAACAGAGAGCCTATCTGAAAATGTGTCCGGGTATTCCACATACTGATGCAGACAATATTGCAATAACTTCTGTATTGGGCAACTCTTCTCTTCCCCTCTCTATGATAGAGAAAATTTTGCCAATGTTTTACCTTTTTAAAAAATTATTGAAAAAGAACTTCTGCCGTGTTCTCCACGCACTCAGTTGTGTTCATAGATCCTATTTTCTGCAACTGGATAAATCAATCTAAATATTCTAAAAATAAAAGATTCATTTGACCAAAGAGGGAATAAAGTGGGGGTGGTGTGTAGGTGCAAAAATACAGTGAGTTGATAGCAAAACAAAGTAACTGTAGTCAACAGTAAGTTAGGGTATACTTTAAAATAACTAAAAGAGTTGAATTGGAATGTTCCTAACAGAAAGAAATGATAAATGCCTGAGGTGATGAAGACCCTAATTACCCAGATTTGATTAATTCACATTGGATGCCTGTATCAAAACATCACATGTACCCTACAAAGATATGCAACTATTATGTGCCCATAATAATTACAAAGTTAAAATTTTTTTAAAAAATCAAAGAAATTATTTGATACAGCATTATTGGTTTTAAAAACGTCTTCCATTTTAATTTCCTCTGGTTTCTGTCTCTCAGTTGGCTCAGATCCAATAGCATATGATTCATTAGTGTTCTCAAAGTGCAATACCCCATATAGTAGACATGGAAACGTGCCACTCAAATACCCTTCAAGAAAATCTCGCTGCCTCATCTTCTGGGAGACTGAGAGCAGCCTGTCAACTCTTTGGGGTTTGCCTCAGCTGCTAAGAGTTCCCTTGTGAGACTATATATACTCTTACTCCAGCAGCCTATATGGAACGGCTGATTACTAGGGAGCTATAAAATACAGCCATTTGGCCCATCAGCAGACAACTCTGATGCCATATATGCATCAAAGTTCCCCACAGGATTGCAGAAGCTTTTTTGAACATAAATCATTTTTTGTCTTCTCCCTGTATTCAACACATGTGAATATCCTACGTGCCAAACTATCTCAGCATCTGCTTTCAAAGAACTCAACCTGTAAAAGCTTCCTAATAATCTGACTCCCTCCAATCCAGTTTCCATATGAAAAAAAAAATGATCTTTTCTTTGGTGTAAATCTTACCAAGACCCTGTTGTCCTCAAAATGACTCTCAGGTTTCATGCACCCTAGAATGGCCCCTAGTGCCTTAGATGACCTGGCCCCCATCCATATCTCTAATACTGAATGGAGCCATTTCCCTACTCCCTGCTTTATGGTTTAATAACACCGATACTCTGTCAGTTTGTATCAAGCTTGTTTTTCTGCCTTGGATTTTTGGCATATGCCTGTGCTCTTCCTGGAACTATTTTTATTCTGCTTTTCAAAAGCTAGTTCCATTGCATCATTGAGATCTCACCTTAAATATCAAGTACACATGGAAATGTCTTCCCTAACCCCTCTATCTACGTTAGATATCCCATGTCAATTCTCTATTATAGGACCTCATTCTTTTCTTTTATAGCACATATCACAATCTACAATTATGTATTTACTTTTTTGTTCATATGTTAAATACTTCCTTAAATAGGTCATAAAATGCATGAAGGCAAAAGCATGTCTGTTTTGACAACGGTTGTGTGCCCAGCATTAAACACAGTTACTATTAGTAGGAAATGCATGATGAATACTTGTAAATAAATTAATAATTAGGTATATATTATCAGATACTCGGAAGCCCTAATATCTGATACCTGTGAATATGACCTTGTTTGGAAATGGAGTCATGGAGATGTAATCAAATTAAGATGAGGTCATTAGGGTGGGTCCTAATTCAATGTACATGGTGTCCTTATAAGAAAAGGAAACCATCATGTGAAGACGGACATGCAGGAGAATTCCAGGTGATAATAGAGGCCGAATTTGAAGTGTTATAGCTGCAAGACAAGGAACCCCAAGGATGACAAGGAAGGGTTCTTCCCTGCAGGTCTCAGAGGAAGTGTGGTCCTGCTGACACCTTGATTTTGAACTTCTAGCCTCCAGAACTGTGTGACAATAAATTTCTGTTGTTTACTGCAAATCAAACTGGAAAATACAAAATAAGATTATTGAAATAGGTTGAAACATGTCAATAATCCAATGTTGTAAATCCATTTGAATTTTTAAAGATACAAAATTTATAATACCCACACGTAAGATATCATGACCAGTTTGGAAATAAATTTGAAGAACATTTTATAATGAAACTCCCAATCAATATGACAACACCCTTGCTCCAAAACTGGAACAATAACTGGTAAAAATACCATCAAAAATAAATAAAATACTAAAAGAGAAAAATAAAAGCATATCCAGGCTCACATACAAATATTAATGGACCAGAAACAAAAGGAATACAAAGTGCCAAATGAAGATAAGGCACAGACCTACTACAAGGTCCAAACAGTGCAAGGCATTGCCCAGGTAAGTGACCAGTGCATGATAACTAAGCCTAAGCAAACAACATATGAGATGTGGAAGGAAAGATGCCCATGTAGTCAAAGTTTGCCATGGATTTGGGGTTAAGATGTAACAGACACAATGCTAAGGCTATGACTGGGTCAAGTTTGCTTCTGACTCCTTCCCTAGATATGAAATATCCTCAGCATAATATACTCAATAACACCATGAGGCAGAAACCCCACTTACACCTATACTTGCTCTGTATCAAGGGTTAGGAATTCATGTAAAGGCAACCACAAAATCACGTTCCAACCTACTTATATGCATAATGATTTTCTCAGTATACTGAAGATACTATTCCATTACTTTTGGTTTCCATTGTTTCTTTGGAGAGTTTTATTGTCAGCCTAATAATTATTCTTTTATATGTGCTTTATCTTTTGCTACTTTTAAGACCTTTTCATTTTACCTTTTTGTAATTCTGCACTTAACTATATCTTGATATTGTTTTTTTGCTTTCTCCTATTTAGAATGCTCTAATTGACATATTCATGTGATGGTGCATGCCTGTAGTTCCAGCTACTCAGGAGACTGAGGCAGGAGGATTGCTTGAGCCCAGAAGTTAGAGGTTGCTATGAGCTAGGCTGATCCACAGCACTCTAGTCCAGGTGACAAAGTGAGACTTTTGTTTTAAAAAATAAATAATAATTCACATATTCAGATTTGAATAGAGATGGACAGATTAAGTACAGTCATGCACCACATAATGACATTTCAGACTTTGACAGACCACATGTACAACAGTAGTCCCATAAGATTATGATGGAACTATATATAAGGGAGTAGGTTATTCCATCTATTAATAGGTTTGTGTAAGTACACTCTACGATGTTTGCACAATGACCAAATTATCTAAGGACGCATTTCTCAGAAAGTATCCCTGTTGTTAAGCAACACATGACTGTATTTCACCAATTTTTTAAAATATTCTAATATTATCCCTTCAAATATTATCTTCTCCATCCTCTGTATTCTCTCCTCCTGGGATTTCAGATCTCCTTATTCCATCCTACATACCTATTAACCTGTCTTTCATATTGTCTACACGAGCTGCACTCTGGGTAATTTCTTCAGATGCATATTCCATACACAAAATCTCATTTCATTCCTGTCCAATCTGCTACTAACCCATGCACTGACTTTTTAATCTAAACACTTTTGCTCTTCATTTCTAGAAAAGCTTTTTTGGAATTTTTTTCAAACATACCTTTTCTTTATTGATAAACTGCTATTCCTTGCTCATTTAAAAATTTTTATACATAGTTACTTGAAATTTTGTGTTTGGTTATTTGATTATTATTAATTCTTGAGCATCTTGGGGGTTTAATCTGAGGATATCTGCTTCTGGAGAGAATTGGTCATTTGTTTCTAGTGGTAGCCAGAGGTTGCCACCAACCTGAACCAATTTAGTTACCTTCCAGGCCTACCTGCCCCCTGCAGGAGCATAAAGGTAAGGTTTTCCCCCTTGCAGGGTTCAAGTTTTATTTCTCTGATATTCATATTTCTTTTTAAAGTAACCCCACTTACCATTCATAGCTCCAAGTTGAGCTTTCTAGTTTTGTTCTGTTTTGTTGTGAAGCTCCTTAATTCTTTCGAGTACAATAATCTACTTAAGAGTAAGTCTTATATATGCATCTAGTGTGGTGTTAGAGGAAGAGGCCTTTTACAGTAACTAGACTATCATTCTGCCAAAAGCAGAAGTCATCACATGTTATTCTTAAATAATAAGGGACAACTGAGAACTACCAAACAGTCATTCCTTACTGTCCCCTCGCTTATCTGCATTGTGTATGCTTGTATCTCATTGACCAATAGTCTACTATTTGTGTTGTATCCTATTGCACAATTGCCTTCTTTCTATATATGTGTGTATGTATATATAAAGAGTGGTTAACTACAAATTTACTTTAATGGGGCCTGATATAATACATAGAAATTATTTAAAATTCATAATTATTATTTACTGATACTTGTCTTTTTGTCTATTGTCTGTTTCTTCTTCTGAAATATAGTTTTGTTCAATACTTTATCCCTATTGCCTGTGACCAAACTGCCTTAAAGCTTGACTAAATTTTAGACAGGTGTCTTTCCGATTATAAAAGAGCTCAGGAGCTCTCTTTTATTAGAGCATTTACTTTAGAAAACTTGCAATTCAAAATTCTTTCTCTGATCCTTTGAGATATAAATCTTCTCCCAAACTCTTGCCAGTTTTACAACCCAGGAATGTCTTTCTCAGGACCTGGGAGCCACCCTTTAAGGTGTAGTCATGGAGAAAGATAGCACTACTTTCTCCCAGTCTCTGTGGGAAGGTGGGAGCCTAATTTTGTGAAGTACCATTTAGCAAACACAGATGGTCTAATCACATCAACCAAACTCCCTTCTAAGTCCTCCAGTACTTTTTTTTATGCATTACCTTTTTAAATTAATTTTTTTAATTTAAGCATATTACAGGGGTACAAATGTTCAGGTTACGTATATTGCCCTTGTCCCACCTGAGTCAGAGCTTCAAGCATGTCCATCATCCATACCATGTGCACCACACCCATTAGATTTGTATATACCCACCCCCTCCTCCCCACCCATTTTCCCAACACCTGATGAATATTATTACTATATGTGCACTTAAGTGTTGATCAGTTAATATCAATTTGATGGTGAGTATATGTGGTGTTTGTTTTTCTCTTCACTTAGTAGAATGGTTTCCACTCTATCCAGGATAACATACGAGGTGCTGCATCACCATTGTTTTTTGTGGCTGAGTAGAACTCCATGGTATACATATACCACATTTTATTAATCCACTCATGTATTGATGGGCACTTCAGTTGTTTCCAGATCTTTGCAATTGTGAATTGTGCTGCTATAAACATTCTAGTGCAGATGTCTTTTCTATAGAATGTCTTTTGTTCCTTTGGGCAGATGCCCAGTAATGGGATTGCTGGATTAAATGGTAGTTCTACTTGTATCTCTTTGAGGTATCTCCTTATTGCTTTCCACAGAGGTTGTACCAGTTTTCAGTCCCACCAGCAGTGTATGAGTGTTCCTATCTCTCCACATCCATGCCAACATTAATTGTTTTTGGACTTTTTGATAAAGGCCATTCTCACTCGATATAAGTGATATCTCATTTTGGTTTTGATTTGTATTTCTCTGATGATCAGAGATGTTGAGCATTTTTTTAATGTTTGTGGGCCATTAGTCTATCTTCTTTTGAAAAGTTTCTGTTCATGTCCTTTGCCCAGTTTTTGATAGGGTTGATTTTTTTTCTTGCTGATTTTCCTGAATTCTATATAGATTCTAGTTATCAGCCCTTTATCAGATGTGTAACATGTGAATATTTTCTCCCATTCATTAGGTTGTCTGTTTGCTTTCGTGGTGGTTTCCTTGACTGTGCAGAAGCTTTTTAATTTGATCAGGTTCCATTTATTTATTTTTGTTGTTGCTGTGATTGCCTTTGGCATCTTCTTCATAAATTCTTTGCCTAGGCCAATGTCTATAAGAGTTTTCCCAACATTTTCTTCTAGAATTCTTATAGTTTCATGCCGTAGGTTTAAGTCTGTTATCCACTATAAGTTGATTTTTGTGAAAGCTGAAAAGTGCAGATCCTGTTTCAGTCTTCTACATGTGGCTATCCAATTTTCCCAGTACCATTTATTCAGTGAGGATCCTTTTCCCCAGTGTATTTTTTGTCTGCTTTCCCTGACTTAACTATTACACAAGTATACATGTAACAAAAACATTTGAACCCCATAAATATTTTGACTTTCAAAAAAGAAGATAATTATCCTGATCAAAGGCATGTATCCCAGGAATACAAGGATGTTTCAATATATCCAAATAGATAAACATGATATAGCACATCAACAGAATGAAGGTCTAAACTATATGATTATCTCAATAGATGTGGAAAAACAATTTAAGATTCAACATTCCTTCATAACAAAAACCGTCAACAATTTATGTATATAAGGAACATGTCCCAACACAATAAAGACCACATGTGGTAAACACATGGCTACCATCATACTTAACAGGGAAAAGCTAAAAGTTTTTTCTCTAAAAACTGGAACAAGACAAAGATGACACTTTTACCACTTATATTCAACATCTTACTAGAAGTTCTAGCCAAAGAAATTAGGCAGAGGAAAACATAAAAGGCACACAAACTGGTAAGAGGAAATTAAACTGTCCCTCTCTGCAGACGACATGATCTTATATACAGAAAAACATAAAGACCTTACCAAAAATCTCTTAGAATTGATAAATGAATTTAGTAAATTGCAGGATACAAAATCAGTATATAAAGAGCAGTAGCATTTCTATACACCAATAACCAACTTGTTGAAAAAGATATTTAAAAAGCAATCTACCTTGCTCATGGATTGGTAGAATCAATATTGTTAAAATGTCAATACTGCTTAAAGTGATCTACAGAATTAATGCAATCCCTATCAAAGTACCATCATCATTCTTTACAGATATAGAAAAAATAATTCTACACTTTGTATGGAACCGGAGAAGACCTCGTATAGCCAAAGCAATCTTAGAGAAAAAGAACAAACTGGGAGGTATTGGTCTACCAGACATCAAACTGTAGTACAAGGCTATAATAATTAAAACAGCATGGTACTGGCACAAGAACAGAGACATAAATCTTTGGAACAGGATTGAGAATCCAGAGATGAAAACACTCACATATGGTAATCTAATCTTTGACAAAGCAGACAAAAATATACATTGGGGAAAAAATCTCTTTTCAATAAATGATGCTGGGAAAATTGGAAGAATGGACATGCAGAAGAATGAAACTGGATCCCTACCCCTAACAAAAATAAATTTAAGAAGAATAACAGAATTAAACCTAAGGCATAAAACCTTAAGAATTCTAGAAGAAGATGTTGGGAAGACCCTTTTAGACATCGGCATAGGCAAAGAATTTTTGAAAAAGGCCCCCAAAGCAATCACCACAGCAACAAAAATAAATAAATGGGACTTGATCAAATTAAAAAGCTTTTGCATAGCCAAGGAAACTCTCATTAGAGTGAATAGACAACTTACAGAATGGGAGAAAATATTTGCTCCCTGCACATCCAATAACGGGCTGATAACAAGAATCTATCTAGAAATTAAAAGGATTAACAAGAAAAAAAATCAAACAACCCCATCAATAAATGGGCAATGGAAATGAACAGAAACCTCTCTTTTTTATTTTATTTTATTTTTATTTCAGCATATTATGGGGGTACAAATGTTAAGGTTACATATATTGCCCATCCCCCCCAGCCATCCGATACCCAATAAATGTTATTCCTATATGTCCACTTAAGTGTTGATCCACTAATACCAATTTGCTCATGAGTACATGTGGTGCTTGTTTTTGCATTCTTGAGATACATCACTTAGTAGAATGGGTTCCAGCTCTATCCAGGAATATACAAGAGGTGTTATATCACCATTGTTTCTTAAAGCTGAATAGTACTCCATGGTATACATATATCACATTTTATTAATCCACTCATGTGTTGATGGACACCTGGGTTGTTTCCACACCTTTGTGATTCTGAACTGTGCTGCTATAAACATTCGAGTGCATGTGTCCCATTTGTAGAGTGTCATTTGATCTTTTGGGTAGATGCCCAGTAGTGGAATTGCTGGATCAAATGGTAGATCTACTTGTATCACTTTAAGGTATCTCCATATTGCTTTCCACAGAGGCCGAACCAGTTTGCAGTCCCACTAGCAGTGTAGGACTGTTCCTATCTCTCCACATGACGCCAAAATTTATTGTTTTGGGACTTTTTGAAAAAGGCCATTCATACTGGATATAAGTGATATCTCATTTTGGTTTTGATTTGCATTACCCTGATGATTAGAGATGTTGAGCATTTTTTCATCTTTGTCAGCCTTTATTCTGTCTTCTTTTGAAAAATTTCTGTTCATGTCCTTTGCTCACCTTTTGCTAGAGTTGTTTGATTTTTTCTTGCTGATTTTCCTGAGTTCTAAATAAATTCTAGTTATCAGCCCTTTATCAGATGTGTGGCTTGCGAAAATTTTCTCCCATTCTGAGGGTTGTCTGTTTGTTCTCTTGACAGTTTCTTTGGCTGTGCAGAATAATTTGATCAGGTCCCATTGGTTTATTTTTGTTGCTGCTGTGATTGCCTTTGGGTCTTCTTCATAAATTCTTTGCCTAGGCCAATGTTTAGAAGAGTATTTCCAACGTTTTTCTCTAGGATTCTAATAGTTTCACACCTGCTGTTCAAGTTTGTTACCCAGTGTGAGGTGATTTTTGTGAGAGGTGAAAGGTGTGGGTCCTGTTTCAGTTTTCTACATGTGGCTATCCAGTTTTCCCAGCACTATTTATTGAATAAGGATTTTTTTCGCCAGTGTGTGTTTTTGTCTGCTTTGTTGAAGATTAGTTGGCTATATGAGGATTGTTTTATATCTGGGTTCTCTGTTCTGTTCCATTGGTCAATGTCCCTGTTCTTGTGCCAGTAAAAATCTGTTTTAATGTATATAGCCTTGTAGTATAGATTGAAGTCTGGCAAACTGATACCTCCTATTTTGTTTTTATTGCCTACGATTGATTTGGCTATACGGGGTCTTCTCTGGTTCCATACGAAACATAAAATTATTTTTTCTATGTCTGTGAAAAATGATAATGGCATTTTAATAGGGATTGCATTGACTCTGTAGGTCACTTTGGGTAGTATAGACATTTTAACAATGTTGATTCTGCCGACCCATGAGCATAGTATATTCTTCCACCTGTTTACATCCTCTGCTATTTCTTTCTTCAGTGTTTCATAGTTCTCCCTGCAGAGGTCTTTTACCTCCTTAGTTAAATATATTCCTAGGTATTTTATTTTCTTTGTTGCTATTGTGAAGGGAATTGAGTCTTTGATTTGGTTCTCACTTGTACTGTTGTTTGCATATATGAATGTCTCTGATTTCTATGTATTGATTTTGTATCCTGAGACTTTACCAAATTCGTTTATCAGATCAAAGATTCTCTTGGTTGAATCCTTGGGGTTTTCTAGGTATAATATTATGTCATCAGCAAAGAGTGAGAGTTTGATCTCTTCTGCTCCCATTTGGATGCCCTTAATTCCAATCTTTTGTTTGATTGCTGTAGTAAGGACTTCCAGCACTATGTTGAACAGAAGTGGATATAGTGGACTACCTTGTCTTGTTCCAGTTCTAAGTGGGAATGCTTTCAATTTTTCCCCATTCAGTATGATATTGCCTATGGGTTTGTCATATATGGCTTGTATCATTTTTAAGTAAGCCCTGTCTATACCTATTTTGTTGAGCATTCTTATCATAAAAGGGTGTTGAATTTTGTCAAATGCCTTTTCTGCATCTATTGAGAGGACCATATGGTCTTTATTTTTGCTTCTGCATCCCTGGGATGAAGCCCACTTGGTTGTGATGTATTATTTTCTTGACAAGCACCCAGATTCAATTGGCCAGGATTTTGTTGAGAATATTTGCATCTATATTCATAAGGGATATTAGTCTGTAGTTTTCTTTTTTTGTTGCATCCTTTCCTGATTTTGGTATCAGGGTTATGTCCGCTTCATAAAATGTGTTGGGGAGGTCTCCACCTTCTCGATGTTGTGGAATAATTTCTGCAGGATAGGCACCAGTTCTTCTTTGTAGGTGTGGTAAAATTCGAGTGTGAAACCATCTGGTCCAGGACTTTTCTTTTTAGGAAGGTTTCTTTATTGCTGTTTCAGTTTCAGTACTTGATATTAGTCTGTTCAGGCATTCTATTTCTTCCTGGTTGAGCCCAGGGAGGCTGTGTGTTTCTAAGAAATTGTCCATTTCCTCCACATTTTCCAGTTTGTGTGCATAGAGGTTTTTGTAGTATTCATAAACTATATCTTGTATCTCTGTGGCATCAGTTGTAATTTCTCCTTTATTGTTCTTGATGGAGTTTATTACAGAATTTTCTGCTTTTCGTTAGTCTAGCCAATGGTGTATCAATTTTGTTTATTTTTTCAAAGAACAAACTTTTTGTTTTATTAATCTTCCATATAGTTTCCCTGTTGTCAATTTCATTTAGTTCTGATTTGATCTTAATGATTTCACTTCTTTTTCTGTGTTTGGGGTTGGTCTGTTCTTTTTCCAGCTCTTTGAGATGATTCATTAGGTTGTCTATTTGTGATCTTTTTGACTTTTGGATATAGGCATTTATGGAAATAAACTTTCCTCTCAGGACTGCTTTTGGTTTTCCCACAGGTTTTGATAACTTGTGTCTCCTTTGTCATTTAGTTCAAAGAATCTTTTGATTTCCATCTTGATTTCCTCATTTATGAAGTGATCATTCAGCAGAAGGTTGTTTAATTTCCATGACTTTGTGTAGAAATGAGAACTCCTGTTAGGATAGATTTCTACATTTATTCCATTGTGGTCTGAAAAGATACATGGTATAATTTCTATTTTTTAAATTGTTTGAGATGTGCTTTGTGTCCTAGGATATGGTCAATCTTAGAGAATGATCCATGAGCTGATGAGAAGAATGTGTATTCAGTGGTTTTGGGGTAGAATGTCCTGTAAATGTCAGTCAGGCCCATTTGTTCTAGGATTATGTTTAAGTCCATTATTTCTTTGTTGATTTTCTGTTTGGAGGATCTGTCCTGTGGGGTGTTAAAGTCTCCGACTATTATGGTGCTGTTGTTTATCCATTTGTTTACATCAAGTAGAGTTTGATTTATGAATCTGGGTGCACCAATTTGGGTGCATATTATTTAGAATTGTTATGTCTCCCTGTTGAACTGTACCCTTCACCATTATACAGTGTCCTTCTTTTTCCTTTATTACTTTTTTTTATTTAAAAACTAAGTTATCTGTAATCAGCACCACCACGCCAGCTTTCTTTTGGCTTCCATTTGCTTGAAATATTGTTCTCCATCCCTTTACCTTTAGTCTAACTGCATCATTGCAGGTTAGATGTGTTTCCTGAATGCAGCAGATACTTGGCTTGTGCTATTTTATCCATTCGGCCAGCCTATGTCTCTTGAGTGGGGAGTTCAAGCAATTCACATTTATTGAGTTAACTGATAGGTGGGGCACATTTGTGTTCATTATGTTGGATTGAACTTTGTTGCTTTGTTTTCTCTCTTGAGACATTGTGGTATCTGAGCTTTGATCTTTAGCTTTGAGTAGATTTACATTCGTGAGTGTTTATTGTGCTGATCTGTGGGTAACACTGTTTTGAGTACTTCTTGAAGGGCTGGTCTTATATTAGTGAATTCTCTCAGTCTTTGCTTATCTCAGAATGTCTTGATTTCTCCTTCATATACAAAACTTAGTTTTGCAGGGAATAAGATTCTAGGCTGGGCATTATTCTGTTTCAGAAGAGTGAGAATGGGGTCCCAGTCTCTCCTTGCTTGTAAAGTCTCAGTAGAGAAGTCTGGTATTATTCGGATTGGCTTTCCTTTGTATGTTACTTGCTTCTTTCATCTTACAGCTCCCAGAAGGGCCTCTTTAGTTGATATTTTGGTCAGTCTGATGACTGCATGTCGTGACGTCTTCCTGTTTGCATTGAATCTCCCAGGGGTCCTTTGAGCGATTTGAACTGGTATCTGGAGATTTTTAGCAAGGCCTGGGAAATTTTCCTCTATTATATCTTCAAATAACTTGTCCAACTCTTGAGTATTTTCTTCTTCTCCTTCTAGTAACCCTATGACCCTCACATTAGGTTTCTTCACATAATCCCACATCTCTTGTAGGCTTTGCTCTTTTCTCTTGTTTCTCTGCTCTATCTCTGTGACTGATTTATTTAATTGGAAGGTGTTATTTTCAATCTCTGAGATTCTTTCTTCTGTTTGATCTACTCTGTTCTTGAGGCTTACCATTGTGTTTTGTAGCTCCCTGAATTGATTCTTCATTTCCAGGAGTTCAGTTAAACTTTTCTTCATTGTTTCAGTTTCTTTAGTGAATTTTTGTTCCAGGTCCTGGAGTCTTTTTGTGTTTTCTTTGTGTTGGTTATCCAGTTGTTCTTGCAGGTTGCAGAATTTTCTTACGATCCACATTCAAAATTCCTCTTCTGTCATTTTGGTTGCCTGATTTTGGTTGGTGTCCATTTCTAAGGGGCTGGTGCTCCTCTTTGGGCATGTGGTTTCCATTAGGTTCTTCATATTTCTGGAGTTCCTTTGCTGATTTCTTCCCATTTGGATCAGTTGTTGCTTCTTTCCTTTAGGTTTTTTTTTTTGTATTGACATGCCCCGTTTAGTCTCTGAGCCGGTAGGTGGTGTTTGTGGGTTAGATTTGACCACACGGTATATTATGAATCAGTAGGTGCCCTGAAAAGGGTGTGCAGAATGTCCTTCCTGTCAGTAGATGATGCTTGCTCTGAGGAACAGGCTACACTGTTGCTTTGGGGTCTTGTCTCCAGTTCTTGTTCCTCTGGAGAGGCACTCTAGTGCCTCAGGTGTTTGGTGGGGCCCTGGGAATTCTAGATGTCTCCTTTTCTCCTCCTCAGTGAGAGCTGGTCTCGGAGTGAGTCTGGGAAGAGCTGGGTTGAGTAAGCCTTCCCTCAGGCACCACCAATGCTGTTAGCAGGGGTCAAAGTTCTATTCTCTGCTTCCGGGAAAAGCTGTCAGGGAGGGGCTGGAATGGCCCCACTCAGAAAGTCCACGTGTGGGGGTGGGGCCATCTAAGACCCATAGTCTGGAGTGGGCCTCACTTCTTTCCACCCTCCCCAACTCTGCAGCTACTCCTAGGCCTCTGCCAAGAGACTAGGCCTCACACCACTGGGCCTCCCCTAGCTGTGATGCCATCCGAGAGGTTACCTGTGTAGGATCACTGCCTGGGCTGAGCACATGGCCCCCCTTTGGAAGGAGGGTTGCCCTCTAGGACGCTGATCTGCCCCTGAAGGCACACACACCTCAGTAGGCTGTTCATGAATACCCTTCTGTGCCTTGGGCAATGCAAGACCTGGGTGCAGGGGATCTGGTCTGCAGGTCTGACCTCTGGGCCCTGGAGTTCAATCCCTAACCCCACCAGGGAGAGGAGTGCCAGATCTAATTCTCCCATGGGTAGCCCAAGCTGGGTTGATGTCTCTCAGCCTCAGGCTCTGCCCCGTTCTCCTGGGATCACTGAGCCAGCAGCACCTGGGAGGGCTGGCAGGTAGGGAGCTCACCATCTGAGATCCCCTCAGTCAGCTATAGGGCTCCAAAAGAGAAGGTCCTGTTCCCTGGAGGTGCCTGTGGCTGGTGGCTAGATTGTCTCTCTCAGTGGCCATGGATAGGGACAGTGGAGGGCAGAATGAGGTAGTATGGCGCCTGCCACTTGGCTCGGGTCTGTGCACAGGGAGGTGCCCCAAGGGAGTTGGGAGCCTGGTGCTGCATCTGCTACAGGCTTACTGATCACTGCCAGTGGCCATCTCTGGGCCGGTGTCCGCAGGTCTCTCCAACTGCTGGGGAGCCCACCAGCAGTCCAAGATGCAAGGGAGGGGAAAGTCAACTACAACACCTACCCTTGCCACTGGTCTCCAGGCTACTCGAGAGGTCTCTGCTTCCAGTTCTCCTCTGCAACCTCCTTCCGTGGAGTCTCCCGTGGTCTCAGGTAGCCTCCTTCTGACCCTCCTCCAGTGTATGCTCATCTGCTTGCTTCTTTCTTCTAATTTCTCCTAGAATCTGTCTTCTCTTCAGAGACATTCTGTCTGGTAGTGTTTCTCGTCTGCCATCTTAATCCATGTGCCAAAACTTTTCAAAGGAAGACAGAATAATGGCCAGCAAACATATAAAAAAAATGCTCAACATCTCTAATCACCAGAGTAATGTAAATCAAAACCACAATGAGATATCACCTAACTCCAATGAGATTGGCCTCTATCAAAAACTCTCAAACCAACAAATGCTGGCGAGAATGTGGAGTGACAGGAACACTTTTATACTGTTGGTGGGACTGAAAATTAGTGCAACCTCTGTGGAAAACAATTTGGAGATGCCTCAAAGAGCTAAAAATAGAAATACCATTTGATCCAGCAATAGCACTATTAGGCATCTAACCAAAAGAGCAAAAGATATTCTACAATAAAGACATATGCACCTGAATGTTTATGACAGTACAATTCACTATTGCAAGGATGTGGAAACAATGCAAGTGCCCGTCAATTCATAAGTGCATTATTAAAATTTGGAATATGTATACAATGGAATATTACTCAATTATAAGAAATGATCTCTAACACCTCTTATATTTTCCTGGATTGAGCTTGAGCCCATTATCCAAAGTGAGGTATCACAAGATCGGAAGAATAGGCTCCACTTGTACTTGCCATCAAATTGATACTGACTGATCAACACTATGGTGCTCACGTGGTAGTAATATTCTCCAGGGATTAGGAGGTTGAGGGGATAAACTCACAACTAAAGGACACAGTGAGCATTGTAGAGGGGAAGGGCATGCCTCTAACCCTCGCTAAGGTAAGACAAAGACATAAAAGGTAACCAAAATGTTTGTACCCACATAATACCCTGAAATAAAAAACATAAAAAACAATCTCATTTATAATAGCTACAAAAATAATTAAATACCTAGGAATAAATTTAACCAAGGAGGTAAAGGATCTTTACAATGAAGGCTATAAAACACTTATGAAAGAAATCAGAGGACACAAGTAGCAAAGACATCCCATACTCATAGATTAGAAGAATTAATATTGTTAAAATGACCTTATTACCAAAAACAATATGCAGATTTAATGCAATCTCTTTCAAAATGCCAATGAGATTCTTCACAGAAACAGAAAATACAATCTTAAAATTTGTATTGACCACAAAATACCCAAATAGCCAAAGTAATGTTGAGTGAAAAGAACAAGGTTGGAAACATCATGCTACCTGACTTCAAAATATATTACAAAGCTAAAATGGCCCAAACATCATGGTATTGGTATAAAAGCAGACACATAGACCAATACAACATAATAGAGAACTCATAAATACACCCACATATTTACAGCCAATTGTTTTTTGATAAAGGTGCCAAAAGCATACACTGGGAAAAGGTCACCCTCTTCAATAAATGGTGCTGGGAAAACAGGATATCTATGTGCATAAGAATGAAACTGGACTCCTTTCTCTCACCATATACAAAAATGAACTCAAAGTGTATTGAAGACTTAAATTTAAGGCCTGAAACTATAAAACCACTAGAAGATGAGGTAAGGGAAATGCTTTAGGATATTTGTCTGGACAAGATTTATGGGTAAAACTTCAAAAGCACAGAATCAAAAACAAATAAAACCACATCAAACTAAAAACCTTCTACACAGCAAATAAATAATGAAGAGAATGAAGAGAGAACTTATAGAATGAGATAAAATATTTGCAAATTATTCATCCACCAAGCCAAAATATACAAGGAACTCAAACAACTCAACACCAAATAAATAAGTAATCCTATTAAAAATGGCTAAAGAATCTGAATAGAAATTTCATAAGAAGATATGCAAATGGCCAACAGGTATATGAAGAAATGCTCAATGTCATTAATCATCAAGGAAATACAAATCAAAACCACAATGAGATATTATCTCACCCCAGTTAAAATGGCTATTATTAAAAAGACACAAGAATAAAAATTCTAGAGAAGATGCAGAGAAAAGGGAGCTCCTGGACATTGTTGGTTAGAATGTAAATTAGTACAGCCACTATGGAAAACAGTACAGAGATTTCTCAAAAAAAAAAAAAAAAACTAAAAATAGAACTACAATTGATCCAGCAATCCCACTACTGGGTATTTATCCAAAGGAAAGAAAATAAGTATTTGAAAGAGATATCTGCACCGTCATGATTATTGCAGCACTATTTAGTATAGCTAAGATATGGATTCAGTCTAAATGTTCAACAACAGATAAATGGATAAGAAAATGTAGGATAGATTCACAATGGAATACTATTCAGCCATAGAAAATAATGAAATTCTGTTATTCATGGCAACATGAATGGGCCTGGAGGACATTATGTTAAGTGAAATAAGTCAGGCACAGAAAGATAAATACCACATGTTCTCACTAGTATGTGGAAGCTAAAAAATACTTAGCTCATGGAAGTAGAAAGGAGAATTTTGGTTATTAGTGGCTGGGAAGGGTAGCGGGGAGGGAGAATAGGAAGAAGTTCAATAACAGACACAAAATTACAGCTAGTTAGGAGGAATAAGTTCTAGTGTCCTACAAGACTGTAGGATGAACATAGTTAACAATTTATTGTATATTTTCAAAAAGTAAAAGAGAGGATTTTGAGTGTTCCCAACACAAAGAAATGATAAATGTTTGAAGTGATGGATAAGTAAATACCCTGATTTTAGCATTACACATTGCATAGATGTATTGAAGTATCACTCTGTATCCCATAAATATGTACAATTATTGTGTGTCAACTAAAAATAAAAGAAAAAATTTAGAGTGTCATTAAAAAGACAAAGAAGTCCGCCTAAAGGGAGAAACTATCAGCTAATTTTGTCAAGTCAAACATAATAAAATTTTTTAAATTATAATTAGTTGGAACAGTTTAAGTCTGTAAAAATCATGAGTTTATAACGATACTCAGAAGAAAAAATATTTGCATTTCTTTTTTTATAAAAAAATGCCACTTGTCAAAGTCAAATAAAAGATAGAGATGAATCTAAAAAAATCATTGAAACTGAAACTAAGATTTGTTTTTTGAAAAGATAATCAAAATCAACAAACCCTTAGCTAGACTAAGAAAAAAAGAAGACAAATAAATAAAATTGTAAGTGAAAGAGGAGACATTATAACTGATGCCTCAGAACAAAAATGATCATAAAGAACCATTATAAACAATCATACAACAACAATTGACAATCTAGAAGAAACAGATAAGTTCCTAGAAACATACAGCCTACCAAGACTGAATCAAAAAGAAACAGAAATCCTGAACATATCAATTACAAATAGGAAGTCTAAAGGGTGCGGTGCATACCATTTGGGAGATGGACACGTTCGAAGCTCTGACTCGGGTAGGGCAAGGGCAATATACATAACCCGAACATTTGTACCCTTGTAAAATGCTGAAATAAAAAAAAATTATAAATAAATAATTCTCAATTCCCTGGTAAATACTATCAAACATTTAAAGAAAGATTAATTCTAATTTTTCTTAAACTCTTCCCAAAAATAGAATAAAGATGGAATGTTTCCAAACTCATTCTATGAAGCCTGAATCACCCTGATACCAAATCCAGGCAAAGAAACTACAAGAAAAGAAAACTACAGGCCAATATCTCTAATGAATATAGATCAGTCACAAGTACATGCTTATCTCCAGACACATCAAGTTTTACATATTAAATATCTACAGCTTTGTATGACAATCATACCTCACTAAAACTGCTTTGAAAAAGTAAAATAAATAAATGCAAAAATTATAATTCTAGTCTTTGCAGGATAACTCTGTTAGACATTATAACCTCTTAAAATGACTAGTTTTTTTAGTTATTTAACTTAAATAACTTTAGGTATTTAACTTATTTAATTTAGCCTATAAATCTTTCAATATGTATCCTAATTTTCACATATTACAGGGATGAATTAACACCAGACTATCAATCTTTCCACCTCAAAATTTTATAAGACAGAAAAATTTCAAAATCTTTTTTTTCAAAATCTATCATCAATTATATTTGATACAAAGAGAATTTTTATTAAAGAGTATAAATAAGAAAGGGTTAAAGGAAAGTGAAGTACATATTCAAAAATGCCCTGTTTCTCTATTTATCCACTATTAAAAGCAAGATTTGTTTTGGAAACATTGACGTAGTGATCAGAGAAACAAATTACTCTGCTTAGTAATTATTTTTCCCATATTATAATGTAATTGTGCTATATTTGCCGAATAAAGTTTTTAATATTGAATTGCAATGGAAATTTCCTTCAGATAAAATTTCAGATTTATTTTTATATTCTATAATATTATTGTATGATGACAGCCTAAGCCAAATATTGATTTTAACACTCAGCCATGTAGCCAGAAGCCAAAAAGTGTGCACTGGAAAATACATATAAATATAGTCATTACTTCATTTGTTAGAGGCAAGGCTAGAAATTATTTAAATGTCCTTCAAAAGCACCTGGTTTATAAATTATGGAAATACCTATCAAGATCAATATCCAAATATAATGAAGAATATAAAGGTAATTTTCAAAACATAAAAGTATGCATAGTATCATCCTATTTGTATAAAATAATAAACAATATATTATGCATATTGCAATTAAATAACCCTAGAAGATGAGTAGATAAGAGAAATCATTAAGCATAGTCGACTTTAGAAGAATGCATTAAGGATAAATGGGAGTTCTTTCATTTGTCACATTCCTTTCATATTGTTAACAATAAAAAATATTGCTTTTATTAATATAATTTGTAGGAAAAGTGAGAAAACAAAGGATTAAACATATACATATTTTGGCTGGTAAAATATTGAATTTTTAGTATATATTTAATTGTATATTGATTGCAAAAGTAAAACAGTAACATATAATTACTTATTAATATTAATGATTGCTGGTTGATCACAATAACAATGACTGTAGTAATAATTATTACTTGTCATTTAATAATTCATATAACTCATCCACTAGATAATTTCTCTTTTTTTACTGGTCAAAAGCCATTTACTGATCACACATATTAAATATGTTTATATTCCATAATATACACATATAATTTTAAAACATTTTTAATAAATCTGTATTACTGTAAAATGGAGAATGCAGAGGAAACTGGCCAATGTATCGAAATAATAAAAAGTCCCTTTAAGAACAAGGATGTTTTCTAACACATGGAAAATCTGTGAGTCATTAGGTTTGTGCAGTCAAGTATATCACACTCACGCATCCTGACATTCAGGCCCTTGTATCAGCTGAGACCAATATGATCTCATTCTTTAGTATCTTTAAGGAAGGAGATGGCACCCGTCTAACTTTCCATAGAAATATGAAATTCTAATATCTAATTGAAATTGCTTCTTCTGAAATTCAAATCCATTTCTCCTCGTGTAGGCTATAATATAGTACTAAAATCCCCCAAAAATTCAGAACAAGAGAATTAAACTACCTGCTGAGTCTCTGAGATTTCAGAAGCTACATTATGTTGTAAGAAATTGAGCTGAGTTTCAAATGTCACATCACATGAGGTTTTCCTGCTAAGATGAACCCACAAAGCAGCCTAATAGTGCTTTGATAAGAGGGGGATAAGTCCATCATACTATTAATAGAATGTTTAAGAGCTACAAAAGAAAAAAAATAAAAGATTAAAAAATTCATGTTGCTATGTCATAAATGCATATACTATATGCTCAGCTCTGTGCCGAGTGCTGTTTAGGTCTCCTTTTCAGTTACCAAATGTGTGGATAGTACAGCTTAAAAGTGAAATTGAGGGTGCAGAGGTGGGCTCCACATTGTCAAGGAAAAATTGGGGGATAAGTTAGGTTTTGAAGAAAGTAGAGATATTTTGTCCAAAAAAATAAAGCAACATTTTTTTTAAGTTTCTCATATTTTCCTGTAGTCAGCCTACTTGTGTTGATAGTCACCGTTTCATAATTTCCTCATTTTGTTATTTACCAGAGTAAGAAGAACTGGCACATTGTCCAGTAAAGTCCCTTGTTCTCCTTACGCAAGAAAGGAAATCCTTACCTAAATGCACAACCACAAAACAAATTAATATTCTATGTCTATTAGAGTTGGACTTCTTTAAAAACGGATGAAGTGTTCATCTTTCAATATTGATTTTCCCTGCATATTACCAACTCCTGGACTTAGAAACTGAGAAAAGGGAGAAAGATCCAGAAGTGGGGAGAAATAAAAAGACAACAAGAGAGAAAAAATGAATTCATCCAAATCACCTGTATTACCATGCCCAGGTAAAATTTGCAACTCTGCCTTTTATCCCATACATCTCCTTTTGGAACAGGTGATAAATATGGTAAGAGACAGAATAATAGAAAAGTATCCAGTGAAGTAAAAGGGTAGGGAGAGAGAAAGAGAGACATTAGAAAACTATATGTCATACTGGAAAGCTTGCTGGACTTGAGTGCAGGGAGAGCTATCAGACTGCTATTTCAACCCTTTCTGTAATACACTGTGTCTTTTGGGGAAGTCATTTCACTTCTGTGGAACTCACTTTTCTTGTCTATAAAATGTATTTTGGAAGGAAACGAGTAGATGGCTGTCAATTGTTATCTAACTAATTTACAAGGAGCTTGAAAAATGAGACACTGAAAAGAAGAGAGAAATAGAGAAAAAGCAGAAGGGGGAGAAAGAAAAGGAAGAGAGGAAAAGAATGGAGAAAACCTCAGAAAATGTGAATGGCTTAGAAAAGAAGAATTGTATATCTGAGTTCATGAGTCAGTCTGAAAATGAGTGATGGATTTCTTCAGCGGTTCTGAAAGGGTGGCCCAGACCAGCGGCATCAGAAGCTCCTGGGAACATGATTCCATACATGCTCTACCGAATTTCTAACTCTATGGGTGAGGCTCAGCAATCTGTGTTTCAACAAGTCCTCCAAGTAATTCTGATGCATGCTTAAGTTTGGCAATAACTCGATATAGACAAAGCAAGTAGAAGGAAATAAGCAAGGATGAATAAGAATCTGTTCTATCTCTTTTGTTCCATCTCTTTTGTATCTAGTTTAGGGAAGATTGACCATGTTTGTGTCTTTCTTTCTACAGAGAGAGGATGCTTTACTTCCCAGGTGTTTTTATGGACTGTTGCTGGTGTCTCCATCCTATTTCTGAGTGCCTGTTTTATCACCAGATGTGTTGGTGGGTTCTGAAGGTCAAATTTGATCTAATCCTCCCTGGTGAATACTAGGAGTAAACTCTTTCTTGATGTCTATAGATTCTGTTCTTCTTCAAATAGTCTATTTCAATTTTTTCCCTATTAACCTCCAGGTTACTCCTCAAGGCAAAAACCTATTACCAAATTTCAGTAATTTCTGACCCATTTTCATGATAGACATTTTTTTATCTCCTTAATGCCTCGAATTCCCCCCACCACCACCCTTTGTACCCCTATCATTAGTGTCACCTTCCCTAGGAGATCCTAGTTTAGAGCTTGAACCCACTAGTCAGGACCAGAGACATGACAAATAACTTTTTGGAAAGAAGGGTAGAGAGGGTTAGACTTGACATAAGAGGATGTGCAAACATATTTATTTTGTCTGGGCTGTTGGGCCCAAAATAAAATGTATTCATCTTATAAATTGGGAAAACCATGAAATGTGAATTCCCTCTTCTTTCTTTGAGTAAGAAAATCTCAGTGCCTCTGCATGTGGAAGAAGTAGACAGTAAGAAAATATCATGGTAATTATTGGCACTTTTGTTATGAATGCAAAACTGAGGAAATTGATTTTTTTTACCAAAAAATAGTAACTATGTCCTTAGTTTACTACGGACACAGCTTACTCCTATTCCTATCTTCAACCTGCCTTCTCTACTCTCCATAATACCATGCACGGTTCACTTTCGATATTATCTCTCTTATTTTATTCTCTGCAACACTATAAGATTTTACAATGTTTTATCATTCCACTAGCAGATCTTGAAATATGAGAAACTCCTCTGAGTAAGAGCATATAAAGCTTTAATGCTTTTTAAATTTTTATTTTATTTTGATTTCTTGGCTGACATTATCTTACTAGGTTTTATTGTAGATTTTTGTCTTATTCAGTGATGGCACACATTTCAGTATGGAAACTTTTCATTGCACAATCTTAGTTAGCAACACAAACTCATCATAAATTTAATTAAAGGATTACCAAAATTTGCATACTTCTTGTGTCACTGACTTCCTCAGGTTTCCTCGTGCACATATAAAATGTTTATAAACAGATCTTGCAAAGAAGGATGTTGGTTTGGGGGGAGGACTTTTTTTCTAAATTTTACAGTATCTTATAAACATAATTTTCTACATGTGACAACCACAGTATAAACATGTGATTTATTATGCAAATAGTGTCATGCAAGATGATTGTATAGCTTTTAAAGCATAATCACATCTCTAACACCTTATAAGCAAATAAAGTAATGCGTTGTCATACTGAGTATTCAAAAAACACTGAAAATCAAGTTATTTATAAATAAAAATGTCAAGTTATTTATAAATAAAATTATACATTGTTAACTTTAAAAAAATAGTAACTAACATTAAGTCTACCACTTCCCTTACAGTAACATATCACATCTTCCAAAACTGTGATGAGAAAAATTTCCAGCTTCAAGAGAACTTCACAGAGCTCTCCTGTGACAATGATAGATCAGGTATAACAGTCCTCAACATTGAACATCACATTTATATATCAACATTTTCTGGCTTCTAGATTGACTTTGAAATAGGTAAAATATCGTTGGATTAGATCCTCTTTTTTGAAAGCAAATTTAAAATCCTGTCTCCACTGTAAGATAATGATGAGGAGTTAGTAAGAGTACAGGAATAGAACTTTGGAAATGCAGTTAGTATCGGGACAGGAAATCTTGGGGACATTATAGTAAACTTTTATAATGAATTTGGAGCATATATCTGAACAGTAAATCTGGAAGTGGAATTTGTTATTGTCTGGAGTGTACTTTTTTTCATTCACCTGCTTTCAAAATGAGGTGAAGAAGAAAAAAATGTATACAGTAGGAAAACTATAAATACCACAGGAATAATACTCCCTGTACTCTTACATATCATCCAAGTATTAGAAAAATGGTGCATGATCGTAGGAAAGTGACTTCCTTCTCTGAGCTATAATTTTCTTACCATTAAATTGAGAGAGATTAGACTATTTATTTTTAAGACTTAAAAGTCTGAAATTCTGTAATTCTAGGAGATCTAACCTATCCATACACCACAGTTTGGAGATTTGATTAAGGATACATTGTCTGGGCAGCATAAGAGATAGTTGCTTGGGAGTCACCAAATAAAATACGCACCTTTCTCTGACCTTGGCAGTCTAACAACAGAGAACAGGGCTCTGTATCAATAGCATAACTGAGATAGATTGTGTACACTGTTGCATTTTCTGGCACTGGCATCTAGCAAATAAGGATTACACTCAAAAGACAAGAAATTTGCTTTTCATGTTTATTGACATTGGAATTATCTAACGTCTTAGATAGTAAGATGTGGGGTGTGAATGAGGGATTCCAGTGCTTCTGACTGTAAATGATGGACTCCATGGGGCCAAATGAAGCTTCATGTTTCCTTACTCAGGTCATGTGAGACACTTACTGAAACTTCTTTCCTCCTAGGTTCAGTCAAGAACTGCTGTCCACTGAACTGGAAACATTTTCAATCTAGCTGCTACTTCTTTTTTACTGACACTCTGACCTGGGCATTAAGTTCAAAAAACTGCTCAGCCATGGGGGCTCATCTGGTGGTTATCAACACACCGGAGGAACAGGTAGATGGAGCACCTGCTCGATGTAACAGTCTTCACAGGGCCCATCCCCTTTTCTATACAAGTACACGGTGTTTGACCCTCAATGACTATTTGTTAAATGAATGTGCTGAAATGCATGCTGTTCCTGATATTTCTTTATGCCACTATCTAATTTATTTTCATTACTAGAAGAACCTAAGAAAATGAATATTTCCATGTGAAGTTCCTTTAGTTATTCAGGGGGAAAAAAAAGAAAGTGGGGAGTTAAGTTTATAATGATCATTGCGTTTATGAATATATGTATGATTATTACATTTATGAACATATGAAAGAAGGCAAGCAAACATTGTACATTATCTTTAAACCGTGGTTAATAATGTTTTGTGCTCAAAATATATAGATTTGGCTACCAATAACAGTAGGTAAAATTTGAAGGAATTATTCAGACTCTCCCCTGTTGAAAGTTACTTTTTGTCAGCTTAATTTGATTTCTACATATTTTGCCACAATAAAAAAATCAGTAGATAATCTTCCAAGATCTTATAATGTCAGGCCCATTTATCTATTGTTTCTAGTCCAGATCACACTTTGCTTCTTCTAATAATAATTACCTTCAATATTTCTTCAAGGGGGGGAAATCAAAAAAAAAATATTTGTTCAAAACTGAAATAATTGATCTCCTATTTTTTCTTGTGTATCTTTCATAGGAATTCCTTTTCCACATGAAACCTAACAACATAGAGTTTTATATTGGACTGACAGACCAGGTGGTGGAGGGTACGTGGGAATGGGTGGACGGCACACCTTTAACAAAGTCTCTGAGGTAATTACCCTTTTGTAGGAGAATTCTAGTACCACCCCAAATCCTAAACTAGACCACAGTTGGAGTTCTCAGAACCTCCTTCTGTGATATAAAATATAGTCAGGTCTATGCTTGGTGGTGTCAGATGCAGGAAGAAGAAAAGCTGGTTAAAAAAAAAAAAGAAGAAGAACTGGGGTAGAACAGAAAAAAGAGAAGTACAAGCAACCACCTCTCCCATTTCCCGGGACTGTCTCAAGAATAAAGGAGAACTAATAAATGAAAATGAGAAGTGAATTAGAATTGAAGAATCATCCACTGAAAATGAAGATGAGGCAAAAAATAGAATTAAGAGTCTTAAGCTCCAAAACTATAATAAATGTGGAAAAAAAGTTATTTGAAAAAGACAGCAGATTCTTATGGAGTGAAAATGGGAATCCCATGATGATGTCTCTTTTCTCCTTAATAATGGCATTAATATCATTAGAACACAGAATTCTGGAGTTTTCAAAGTTTTTTTCTTGTTCATTATTTCATTTTACCCAAATTACACCTTCCTGAGATACAGCAGTGTTATTCATCTTTATTTAGAATTTGAGGAAAGTAAAGATCAGAAGGATTAAATGGCTTACACAGCTAATAAGCAACAGTTTTAAGAGTATAGACCAGATACTCTGATACTTTAGAAACATTGCTTCACTACTGCACTGTAACAATATTGAAGGATGCACTTAAGTTAATACTTCTGTGCAGAATAAAGAGAATCAAAGCTGATATGAGATGTGAGTGCAAAGAAAACAAAAGCATCAGGGTATCAGTCTTTCCCATAACTTCTCATTTTATGTCTAAAACCATGAAGGAGCATAGCAAAATATAAAATCAGAAAGATCCATTTAGGCTTCAGTGCTTACAAACTCTGTGACTTAGACAGATGATTTAGTTTTTCCAAGATTCCTTTTCTTCATCAAGAAAATGAAGATTATAATACCTACCTCACAAAATTGCTGTGAAGTTAATATGAATATAATTTGCCTAGCCTAGTAGAGGAGGTCACTTTATCTCTTTTTGATGGTATTTAAAATCTCCCATGTCACTCTTTTTCAGCTTCTGGGATGTAGGAGAGCCTAACAACAAACTTAGCGTGGAGGACTGTGCCATCCTAAGAGATTCTCCCAATCCAAGGAAAAATTGGAATGATGTACCTTGTTTCTTCTCTAAGGCTTGGATTTGTGAAATGCCAGAAAAATATTTTGAACAAAGAAAAATCTCTTAAAAACAAAAAGCACAACTTAACATATAAAGGAGAAGGAAAAAGAGTGTGGTCAAACTCACAAATCCATTATGAGAAAAGTATACAATGCACTTCAAAGAACTTTATAAGTATTTGTTACACTGATAAAAATAAGTAGTTTTGAATGTTATTTAATATGGTTCGTGATACTGACTGAAGTGCATTTTTTTCTCTATGTTAGTCTCAGGTCCTTTTCCCAGAGTCACTAGCAAATTCCATGAGAAGAAAAAATGCTCCTTTTGGTATATTTGGTCATTTTTGAGTATTTATATGAAAGTACAGGGACATAAAGCAAGTGCAGAGTCCAGCAAAGAAGAGGATTTTGGAAATTGTCTTTGAACGACAGTCACCTGAATTCAGGCTCTATGTTAAGTTGTCTTCTTTCTAGCTTCTGAAAAGTCTTCCTTCTCTTCTTGATATCATGCTGTTTCTACCTCCTGCCCAAACATGTATCCTTTGTAACCTCCCCTGTATAATGAGTAAAAAGCTTCTCAAGTCATTGAATTTATTCCTGTTCAGAAGATGGATGTGGACTTTCTGGCCACAGGCCTTCACTGCACCTCCTTAGGGAAGACCATTGCTGACCTTCCACTCCAAACAGATTACGATGGAATCCACACATCCCTGGCACTCCCTTTGCTCTCTACTTTCTTTGACGAAATGACTGGATCTCACCTGCATTTGTAACTATTGCTCAGCTAGACTAGAGTCCAATAGTCAAATTATTTTAAGAGAACATTCAGCTTCACACTTTATCTCAAACCTATCTAATTATTGCTTAACACTGTATCAATATGAATAAGAATATATAAATAACATGGCAGCTTTTACAACCATGTTTCTTGCATAAGAAACCCATAAGGACACACTCAAAACTTCATACATTGGAATTAATGTATAATCATTGAATGGAAAAATTCAACTGAACAAGTGAATAATATATTAGCTTTCTTTACAAAAGATCATTTCTGTTAGCCATTGTGACAATCTAGTTTTGAAAACCCACCTTTAAGGCAAATATCATTCACCCTAAAAGTAATCCACTAAACATAACTTCAACTTTCTAATTCCCTTATTTAAAAGCATAAATATCAATGAGAAAACATTGAAAGATAGATGAAGTTTTTTTGTTGTTGTTTATTGATATTTTCCTGTCAGTGGTTATAATTTGATTAAAGTTTAGTTCTGTATTGAAAGACAGGGAAATATTGTTCTCCATTATTTCCCTTTCTGTAGTTATAATTTAAGTTATAAAATTAAACCTTGTCTTCACAGTTTGTCAAGAAAAGAAACAATTCCTAAGGGTTTAGTGGTTAAAGATCACCGGAACCTAAATTGTCTATTTAGAAAATTCTTTTTTGAGAAGTACATCATCCAAATGAAATTTTTTTAAAAATATAATATATCATAAATGTGGTTATACTTAACCACTTAAGGCATCAGAAAACCCAGAGATTTGCAAAAAATAAAGGAGTAATTAATCATACATATGCCTAAGAACATATTTCAAAAATAAACCATCATTAAGATTTAAATACCTATAGCCAAAGCAATCTTAAGCAAAAAGAACCAATTGGGAAGCGTCAGTCTGCCAGACTTCAAACTTTACTACAGGCTATAGAAACCAAAACAGCATGTTACTAGCACAAGAACAGAGATATAGACCTTTGGAATAGGACAGAGATCCCAGATATAAAACCATCCTCATATTGTCATTTAATCTTCAATAAAGAAGACAAAAATATACATTGGGGAAAAGAATCTCTATTCAATCAGTGGAGCTGGGAAAACTGGATATCCGCATGCAGAAGATGGAAACTGGATCCCCACCTCTCACCTCTCACAAAAATCAATTCATGTTGGATAAGAGACTTAATTAAACCTAAGGCATGAAACCTTAAGAATTCTGGAAGAAAATGTTGGGAAGATTCTTTTAAACATCTGCCTAGGTAAAGAATTTATGAAGAAGACCCCCTATAGCAATGACAGCAGCAACAAAAAGAAACAAGTGGGACCTGATCAAATTAAAAAGCTTCTGCACAGCCAAGGAAACTATCATTAGAGTGAATAGACAACCTACAGAATGGGAGAAAATATTTGCTTTCTAAACATCCAGTAAAGGACTGATAACAATAAGCTATACAGAACTTAAGAAAATTAACAAGAAAAACATCAAACAACACCATCAATAAATGGACAAAGGACATGAACAGAAACTTTTCAAAAGAAGACAGACTAATGGACAACAAACATATAATAAGGTGCTCAACACCTCTAATCATCAGGGAAATACAAATCAAAACCCCATATAGCAAAAGCAATTCTAGGCAATAAAAACAAAATGGGAGGTATCAGTTTACCAGATTTCAAATGATACTACAAAGCTGTAGTAATTAAATCAATATGGTATTGGCACAAAAATAGGGACATTGACCAGTGGAACAGAACTGAGAGCCCACATATAAAACCATCCTCATATAGTTATCTAATCTTTGACAAAGCAGACAAAAACATACACTGGGGAAAAGAATCCTCATTCAATAAATGGTGTTGGGAAAACTGGATAGCCACATGTAGAAGACTGAAGCAGGATCCACACTTTCACCTCTCACAAAGATCAACTCACGCTGGATAACAGACTTAAACCTAAGGTATGAAACTATAAGAATTCTAGAGGAAAATGTTGGAAATACTCTTCTAGACATTGGCCTAGGCAAAGACTTTATGAAGAAGACCCCAATGACAATCACAGCAACAACAAAAATAAATAAATGGGACCTGATCAAATTAAAAAGCTTCTGCACAGCCAAAGAAACAGTCATAAGAGCAAACAGACAACCTACAGAATGGGAGAAAATTTTCACATGCTACACATTCAATAACGGTCTGATAACTAGAATCTATTTAGAACTCAAGAAAATCAGCAATAAAAAATCAAACAACCCTATCAAAAAGTGGGCAAAGGTCATGAACAGAAATTTTTCTAAAGAAGATGGAATAATGGCCAACAAACATATGAAAAAATGCTCAACATCTCTAATCATCAGGGAAATGCAAATCAAAACCAAAATGAGATATCACTTATCTCCAATAAAAATGGTGTTTATCAAAAAGTCCCAAAACAATAAATGTTGACGTGGATGCAGAGAGATAGGAACACTCCTACACTGCTGGTGGGACTGAAAACTAGTTCAACCTCTGTGGAAACCAATATGGAGATACCTTAAAGTGACACAAGTAGATCTACCATTTGTTCCAGCAATCCCACTACTGGGCATCTACCCAAAAGAACAAAAGACACTCTATAAAAAAGACACCTGCACTCGAATGTTTATAGTAGCAAAATTCACAATTGCAAAGTTGTGGAAACAACCCAAGTACCCATCATTTCATGAGTGGATTAATAAAATGTGGTATATGTATACCATGGAATATTATTTAGCTACAAGAAACAATGGTGATATAGAACCTCTTGTATTTTCCTGGATAGAGCTGGAACCCATTCTACTAAGTGAAGTATCCTAAGAATGGAAAAACAAGCATCACATGTACTCACCATCAAATTGGTATTAACTGATCAACACATAAGTGGACATATAAGAATAACATTTATCGGGTGTTGGGCAGGTGGGGGGGGGAGGGATGGGTATACACATACATAATGAGTACAAGGCCCACCTTCTGGGGGATGGTCACGCTTAAAGCTCTAACTTGAGGGGGTGGGGGGCAAAGGCAATATACATAACCTTAACATTTGTACCCCCATAATATGCTGAAATAAAAGAAACACACAATGAGATATCACGTAACTCCAGTGAGAATGGTCTCTATCAAAAAGTTCTAAAACAACAAATGCTGGCATGGATGTGGAGAGATTGAAACACTCTTACACTGCTGGTGGGACTGCAAATTAGTACACCCCCTGTGAAAAGCAATATGGAGATATCTCAAAGAGATACAATTAGAAATACCATTTGACCCAGCAATCCCACTACTATGCATCTATCCAAAGGAAAAAAAGACATTGTATAATAAAGACATCTGCACTCAAATGTATATACCAGCACAATTCACAATCGCAAAGATGTGGAAACAACCTAAGTGCCCATTAATACATGAGTGGATTAATACAATGTGGTATATCTATATCATGGAATACTACTCAACTACAAAAAACAAGGGTGAAAAACCTCTTATTTATCCCGGATACAGATTGAGCCCATCCTTCAAAGTGAGGTATCACAGGGATGGAAGAACACGTCCCACGTGTACTCACCATCAAACTGGTATTAACTGATCAACACTAAAGTGTTCACATGGCAACGTAATACTTAATGTATGGGCAAAGGGCATGCTTGTAGCCCTGGCTGGCCACGCATTACATGTGAGCAAAATGTTTGTACCCCATAATATCCTGAATTTAAATAAATAAATAGTAAAATAAAATAAAATTCAGTATATTTAAAAAAAAGATGCTACCATTTGGGTCCCCAATTTTTTTAAAGAAAAATCACTCTACTACTTTTTATAAAAATGATATTAGTACATATTTCTTATCAAGAATTCCTACAGAGCACAATTATATAAAGATAAAAATGGAAAAAATTTCAAATCCCAAGTTGTAGAAACAATTATCATGAACATTAGCTGAACATCATTCCAATCACTTCTTGGTCTTTTGGCTAAGATCAAGTGTAGCATTATTCCAGAAAATTTTCCTTGACATTAATGAAGCACAGGAAATTGCACCCCAAAATATGGCACCTTGGAAATTGAGAAGACAGCACAAGCAGGAAGGCCTCTCTAACCTTCCTGTTGCCCTTTTTCCCTGAAGCAGGCCATGAAAACCAGGAAGGTCACACCCTGACCTTCTCCTCCCTTCTACCCCAAAGACCGTCATGTGAAAGATGTACTACTCTATTGCAGGAGGGAGGGAATGTCACACATGGAAGCCAAGAAGAATCTGAACAAGCAGGACTTCCTAAATTTCTCCCAGTGCATTACAATTAGATCATCTTTTTTTTTGTCCAATCTTCTCCACAACTATCCACTTCTTCATCAGACGTAGCATACAATATACAGAGATTTCCCTGTTTCTTTGAGTCTTCATTTCTGATGACTCTCAGGTCTTGTAAAGCTTATATTAAATAAATCTGCATGCTTTTCTTTTATTCATCTGTCTCGTGTTATAGGGGTCTCAGCCATAGATCTTGAAATTGGTAAGGAAAAGATAGCACCTTTCTCCCTTACAACTTCAAGTTGGCTAGAAGAATGTAAAGACGAGGAGTGAAAAAATATTTAGGCAAATATATACATGTGCCTCTCTCTATATACACACACACATAATCATACACACATACATGTATGCATTGACATACATTTAGAAAGGAATCATACAACAGATGATACTTAAAATTTTCTTACTTTTGTTTTTAATTGACACATAATAATTATACATATTTATATGGTACAGTGTGATATTTCAATACATATATACATCGTATGATGATTAAATCAGGGTAATTAATATCACCTTAAACATTTAAAAAAATTGAAATGAAATTAAAGAAGTATTGAACTTCAAGAATTTTATAAGCTTTATAGATTGTCACAAAAAGCTAGTTCCTAAAGATCCCTCTGAAGTAAAGAAAAATTATGAAGAATCATGTAAAATATTCTTGCTCTTCTATTTCCCAATCCCCTTTCCTGCCTTTCCTTCTCTTGACAATGCAGTCCTAAAATCATTCATTAGGTGAAAACAAGGTAGCTGTTATATGTGTGTGCAGGTATGTGGGGTGGGGACTTGAGGGGGCATGTATTTACCCCTCAGGGAGTTAGAGCCTGAGCTGGACTGAGACAGTGTAGGGGAGAGGTTTGGAAGGGGGACGGACTCAGGGCATCAGCACCCAGGGGGGTTCAGGCGGCATCTTGGTGGAGAGATAGACTGGCTCAAAGTCTCAAAACCTGAGCTTGGACCAGGAGGTCGTCCACAGTGAGGTGGCCAAGCATGGGTATCTGAGTCAAGCAGTATACTCTAGGTGGGTGGCAGGGCACAGGGCGGGGTGAGGTGTGTGTGTCCACAGCGGTCACTCGGCACAGAGTGAGGAGGCAGAGGCTGAGCAGGTAAGTTTACATGTCCTGCAACCAAACTTAAATGCGTACATTTGGTCAAATTTATCCTTGGGTATCTTATCATTTTATTGGTATTTTAAATATATTTTATTTTAAAATATATTTTCTACATTTTGCAGGTTATTATATTGTAAATTTTTGTATAATTATAATTTATCCAGAAACATTGTTGAACTGTCCTATTATTTTTATAACACTTTGGTGGTACAGTCTATTATATTTTCTGTGTAGATAATTATACTATCTATATAACTGAACTATCCAGTACAGTAGCCACTGGCCACAGGAGGCTGTTGAGCACTATCCTAATTGAGATATGCTGGAAGTGTAAAATATACACCATATTTTTGAGAACTTAATTGGAAAAAAATGTAAAATATATCACTAATAATTTTATATTATTAGTGATATATTTAGCGAGTAGATGTGTAGCCCGTTTTCCAGATCTTGTGTCACCTCACTTTGGATAACGAGCTTAACCTTAATCCAGGATAGCATAAATGGTACTAGCTCACTGTCGTTTCTTAGAATTGAGTAATATTCCATTGTGAGCACATACCAAATTTTAATTATCCACTTATGAATTGACGGGCACTTGGGTTGTTTCCATGACCATGCAATAGTGAATTGTACTGCCATAAACATTCAGGTGCAGGTGTCTTTATAATAGAATGTCTTATGCTCTTTGGGGTAGATGCCCAATAATGCTATTACTGGGTCCAATGGTATTTCTATTTTTAGCTGTTTGAAGTATCTCCAAATTCTTTTCCACAAAGGTTGCACTAATTTGCAGTCCCATCAGCAGTGTAAGAGTGCTCCTGTCTCTCCGCATCCTCGCCAGCATTTGTTGTTTTGAAATTTCTTGATACAGGCCCAATCTCACTGGGGTTATGTGGTATCTCATTGTGGTTTTGATTTGCATTTCTCTGATGATTAGAGATGTTGAGCATTTTGTTATATGTTTGCGGGCCATTATTCTGTCTTCTTTGGAGAAGTTTCTGTTCATTTCCATTGCCCATTTCTTGATGGGGTTGTTTGATTTTTTTATTGTTAATTCTTTTAAGTTCTAGATAGATTCTTGTTATTAGACCTTTATCAGAAGTGTAGAGAGCAAATATTTTCTCCCATTCTGTAGGTTGTCTATTTACTCTAATGATAGTTTCCTTGGCTGTGCAGAAACTTTTTAATTTGATCAGATCCCATTTGTTTATTTTTGATGCTGTGGTGATTGCCTTGGGGGTCTTCCTCAAAAATCCTTGCCTAGACCAATGTCTGATAGGGTTTTCCCAACATCTTCTTCTAGGATTCTTAAGGTTTCATGCCTTAGGTTTAAGTCTGTTATCCATCTTGAGTGAATTTTTGAGAGGTGAGAGGTGGGGATCCTGATTCACTTTTCTGCATGTAGCTATCCAGTTTTCCCAGCACCATCTATTGAAGAGAGATTCTTTTCCCCATTGTATATTTTTGTCTGCTTTATCGAAGATTAGGTTACCATATATTGATGGTTTCATCTCTGGTATCACGGTTCAATCCCAAATATCAATGCTTCTGTTCTTGTGCCAGTTCCAGGCTGATTTAACTATTACTGCTTTATAGTACAGATTGAAGTCAGGAAGACTGATGCCTCCCAGCTGGTTCTTTTTACTTAAGATTGCTTTGGCTATACGAGGTTTTTTCTGGTTCCATACAAAGTGAAGAATTGTTTTTTCTAGATCTGTACTTTGATGCAGATTGCATTGATTCTGTAGATCACTTTAGGTAATATTGACATTTTAATGATATTGATTCTGCCAATCCATGAACAATGTAGATTTTTCCATCTGTTTAAATCATCTGCAATTTCTTTTTTTAGTGTTTCATAGTTCTCATTGTATAAATCTTTCTTATCTTTTGTGAAGTATACTCCTAGATATTTAATTTTCTTTGGGGCTATAGTAAAGAGTATTGCATTTTTGATTTGAGTTTCTGCTTGATGGTTCTTGGCATATATGAATGCTTCTGATTTGTATATATTGATTTTATACCCTGAAACTTTACCAAATTCATTTATCAAATCTAGGAGTCTCTTGAATGAGTCCATGGGGTTTTCTAGGTATAATATCATATCATCAACAAAAAGCAAGAGTTTGATTTCATTTGCCCCCACTTGCATGCCCTAAATACCCCTCTCTTGCCTGATTGCTATCGCTATGACTTTGAGCACTATGTTGAATAGGAGAGGAGATAGTGGGCATCCTTGTCTAGTTCCAGTTTGAAGAGGGAATTATTTCAATTTTTCCATATTTAGAATGATATTAGCAGTGGGTTTGTCATAAATGGATTTGATAAATTTAAGGTGTGAGCCATCTATGCCTATTTTGTTAAGAGTTTTTATCATAAAGATGTGTTGGACCTTGTCAAATGCTTTTTCTGCATCTGTTGACAGAATCATATGGTCTTTGTTCTTGATTTTATTTATGAAGTGAATTGCATTTATAGACTTGTGTATGTTGAACCAGCCTTGCATCCCTGGAATAAAGCCCACCTGCTCATGGTGAATTATTTTTTTGATGTGTTGCTGAATTTTATTTGCTAAAATTTTATTTAGGATTTTTGCATCTGTATTCATGAGGGATATTGGTCTGTAATTTTCTTTTTTTGTTGCATCCTTTCCTGACTTTGGTATCAAGGTACTATTGGCTTCGTAGAATGAGTTAGGAAGGATACCATCTTTCTCAATGGTGTGGAATAGTTTATGTAGTATAGGTATAAGTCCATCTTTGTATGTTTGGTAGAACTCAAGTGTAGCCATCTGGCCTGGGACTTTTCTGTTTGGGGAGGTTTTCAATTACTGCTCCAATTTCTGAGCTTGAGATTGGTCTGTTCAGGAATTCTGTTACCTCCTGGGTGAACTTAGGGAGGTGTATGAATCCAAGAATTTATCCATTTAGTCTTCGTTCTGTAGTTTTTGGGCATACAGTTTTTTATAGTAGTCAAATACAAAGTTTTGTATTTCTGTGGTGTCTATTGTGATCTCTTCTTTTTCATTTCTTATTGGGTTTATTAGAGTCCTTTCCCCTTTGAGTCTTCGTCAATCTAGCAAGAGGACCATCAATTTTGTTTATCTTTTTGAAAAACCAGCTTATGGTTTTGTTGATCTTTAGTATAGTTCTCTTGTTCTCCATCTCATTAAGTTCTGCTTTGATATTCGTTATTTCTCTTCTTCTACTAGGATTGGAAATTGTTTGCTCTTCTTTTTCCAATTCCTTGAGCTTATTCATTAGGTTGTCAGTATCTAAGCTTTCTGTTTTTTGAATGTGAGCATTAATTGCTATTAGTTTTCCTCTCAGGTAAGCTTTTGCTGTATCCCACAGGTTTTAGTAACAAGTATCACTGTTATCATTTTGTTTGAAGAAACTCTTGATTTCCCTCTGAATTTCTTCCTTGACGCAGTAATTTTTCAATAATATATTGTTTAGTTTCCATGATTTTGTGAAGCGTTGAGTGTTTCTATAGGAATTGAACTGTAATTTTATACCATTATGGTCAGAAAAGATACAAGGTATAATTTCTATTTTCTTAAATTTTTTGAGAGCTGATTTGTGTCCTAGGATGTGATCAATTTTGGAAAAGGATCCATGGGCTGCTGAGAATAATGTGAATTCAAGTTTATTTGGATGCAATGTTCTATAGAGATCTGTCAGACATTTTTGATAAAGGGCTATGTTCAGGTCCATTATTTCTTTGCTTATTTTCTGTTTGGAGGATCTATCCAGATCATTCAGTGGAGTGTTGAAGTCCCCTGATACTATGGCAGTGTTGTGTAACATGGTGTTTAGATTAGACAAGGTTTGCTTTATGTAATTAGGTGCTCCTGCATTGGCTGCATAGATATTAAGAATTGTTAAATCTTCTTATTGGATATCCCCTTTCACCATTATAAAATGGCCATCTTTATCATTTTTTACTTTTGCTATTCTAAAGCTTATGTTATCTGCAAATAGTATAGCTACCACAGCTTTCTTTTGACTTCCATTTGACTGGATGACAGTTTTCCATCCCTTGACCTTTAGTTAGAAGGCATCTTTGTGGGTTATATGTGTTTCCTATAGACAGAAGATACTTGGCTTGTGGATTTTTATCCACTCTGCCAGTCTATGTCTCTTCAGAGGACAGTTTAAGCCATTTACATTTATTGAGAGGATTGAAATTGGAGGAAGATTTCCATTCATATCATTGGGTGAAGTCTTGTTGCTTTGTCTTACTCCTTGAGCCATCATGTAGCTCAAGATCTAAGCTTTAATTCTTTGAAGATTTTACTTTGAGGAGTGTGTATTGCCCCCTGTTCAGTTAGAAATGCAGATCTGAGAACTTCCTATAGGGCTGGTCTGGACTTTGCAAATTCCTTCAGTGATTGCTTGTCTGAGACGGACTTTATTTCTCCCTGATAGATGAAACTTAATTTTGCCAGATAAAGAATTCTAGGTTGCACTTTGTTCTATTTTAGAAGATTAAGGATAGGCATCCAATACCTCCTGGCTTGTAAGGTTTCAGATGAGAAGTCTGCTGTTAGTTTGATAGGCTTACCTTATAGGTCATTTGCTGCTTTCGTCTCACTGCACAGAGAATTGTTTCTTTCACATTTACTTTAGTCAGCCTAATAATCACGTGACAAGGTTACTGCCTTTTCACGTTGAGTCTCTCAGGAGTTCTGTGTGTTTCTTGTATTTGGATATCAAGGTTTCTGGCCATGCCTGGCATATTTTCCTCCAGTATTCTGTGAAATAAGTTTTGCAGCCCTTGTGAGTATTTCTCTTCCCATTCTGGAATCCCAATCAATCTGAGATTTGGCTTTTTTACATAATCCCACACTTCCTGTAAACTTTGGTCTTGTCTTTTATTTCTGTGTTCTCTTTCTTCCTCTGATTTATTTATTGCATAGGCATAATATTCAAGCTCTGAGATTCTTTCCTCTGCATGGTCCATTCTGTTCTTTGTGCTTTCCGCTGTATTATGGAGATCCTTGATTGTTTACTTCATTGCCAGAATTTGTTTAATTTTTCTAGATAATTTTAATTTCTTTGGAGAGTATTTCATTCATTTCCTGTATTGTTCTTGTGGTTTCTCTATGTTGGGATTCTATTTTCTCTTCAATTCCATTGAGTTTTCTAGCAATCCATATTTGAAATTCTTCCTCTGTCAGTTTAATCATATCATGTAAGTTGGTGTCAGATGATGGAGGAAGAGTATTTTGCTTTGGAGTTGACTTTTCTCTCTGCTCCTTCATGTTTCCTGTAAACTTTCACTGGTTCTTTCTCATCTGGGTGCTTTATTGAGGACTGGAGGTGCAGGGATTGGATTATGAGCTAAATTCTGGAATTCTGGAGGGATGATCCTTGGCAGATCTGGGGACGTGTGCTCTGGACCTGTAATGTCTTAGAGGAGTTTGAGCCTGTTGGGTTACCTTTGACCTGTTGTCTTCACCATCTTTTAATAGAAATTAGTGAGATTGGATCCTTTGCTTAGACTCCCCAGAATTGTATCCCTCTTGTGAGCGTGACTCCCTTATCAACTACTAGTATGAAGTGGGAGGCACTGTGATGAGCTATGAGATTATTCTTTTTTGTTGCTTGTGGTTTGTGTGGGGAGGTCGGTTATCAAGCTATTCCAAAACCTATGTAATGACCTCTAAACCCTTAAATGTGGTAGACAGGAATCTCAACCTTTGGGGAGTGTCGTGCCTCTCCCAGGGGATCCTTGATCCCTGTTACCTATTTAGTTGGGGTGAGATAAGCAACAGGTATTTGCAAGCCTAAGAGAGTATACTTCAGAGGTTGCTTGATCTGTGGCTAGAGAGGAGCTACTAAAAAGTTATTCAGAGGTCATTCGCTGCGTATGTGTGGCAGCTCCTGGTGGAAAGTGTCTTTTGGTGCAATTGTTAGGGATTCTGGTTGAGATTTTCCTTCTCAGAACACAAGCCTATAATTTGGCAACTGCCTGGATACCAAGGACAAGCCCCTGTATTCTCCTTTTAACAGATTATCCAAACCAACTCGATGTAGTATGGCATCAACTCTTTTTACTCTGCCCCTCCAAGGATGGGGTTTATCTGGTTGTTATGAAGTAAAAGCCTCAGGGCTGTTGAAGAGGCCCTGCCCAAGGCCGCTGAGGGACGCAGATCAGAGAGCGACCTGCCTGGCTGCTCTGCTCTTGCATAGGAGGGTCAGGCCCTTCCCTACGAAATACCAGTGGCCTGCTCGTAGACAAGGGCCCTCCACAACCCAGGTGGGTCTTAACCCTAAACGTGGACTCCTTCACCACTCACGCTTCCAGGGCTGGGGGCTGATCCTATGGCTGAAGGCCCTGTCTACCAAGTCACCTCCAGGAGATGGGCATGGGTCTCAGCTTGTGTAGCAGTCTAGAGAAGCTGTTACTAAACCCTTTGAGGGGAGGGATCTGGGCCTTTGGTGAAAAACAGGCCAGCAATGGATAATAAGCAATAGGAGATAGCAGTCCAGCATCTGGTTTCAGCTTGAATAATGGCTTGTTTCACTATTCTGCCCATGGTGGAGTCTGTAGTTTTGGAGAGAAGCACCTAGCTCAAAACCCCAGAATATGCAGGGGGTACTGTTGTCCCTAGTCAGGGCTGGAAAATCACTCTCCTTCCTAATTCCACCCTGCTAGGGTGGGTTCTGTTCATTAGGCGCAAAACAGAGGTGGCTGGGTGGGATGGGGGACTGCCTGACCTCACTGGGAGACATTGCCTGGAGAGCAGTCTCTCTCCCTCTTCACTCCCCTCACTGGTGGGACTTGAGTCACTGGGGTCTTCCAGGAGGCTTCACCAAGGAGCAAGCTCCTTCCCTCTTCTGCACCCCCCCAAAGGTGGTAATTGAGCGGCTGGGGACCACTGAGAGGTTCGGCTGAGGGGTGAAAACTTTGCCTTTTCTGTGTGTCACCAGCGGAGCCTGGGCCACTGAAGCCCCCTGGGAGGGTCTGGGGAGGATTGAGCTCCCTCCCTCTTTTGCCCCCTCACCAGCAGCACTTAGCCACCGAAGTCCACCAGACAACTCAGCCAAATGAGCGATCTGTCTCACTTTTCTGCCCCTTCAAAAGCAAGGCATAAGCTGCTGGTGTGTTCAGATCTCCCAGCCAAGGAGTTCCTGCACCGTGCACTGGAGAGTTCAAATTGCTTTCTGCTCCTGTCTCCTCTCCAAACTGCCTGACCACCCGTGTTACCTCTTCGCGCTGACTGCAGGCACTTCGCTGCTAGCATGGGTGTGGAGGTCAGAAAGGTGAAGGCGTCCCTGTGTGGGGCAGATACCACAGACCCGCTGGCTGAGTGCTTACCGCAGCCAGCTTGCGCTCCAGTCTCCGCAGTACAGCTCAAACTCTCGGAACATTGGTCGGTGATGGAGAAGTCATCCACCTGTGGGATGGATCACACAGTCCCATTTGGCTGGCCGCTGACCGCAGCCAGCTTGCAGTCCAATCAATCCCCGCTGTACAACTCGGATTATCGGAATTTTACAGCAAATCCACTGAGTCATTTCTTCCTTTTCCCAGCACTGCTTCCCCTTGAAGCTTCCCTGGGATTCTGTGAAGCTGATCCTGTGGGAGAACTACCCACTAGAGTGATTTAGATCATTTTCTTCACCTCCCACTCTGAAAGCAGAGAGCCAGGAGGTCATCCCTAATCCGCCATTTTTCAAAATCCTAGAATTAATTTCACCTGTTTCTTTTTACTTTCTTGATATGGTTACTGGAAAATTTGAACACGTAACTTACATTTTTGGCTTGAAATGTATTTCCTTTGGATAGTTCTGGTCCAGAAATAACGATAGTTATTTTCCCCCCATCCTTTTGCTCATATTGAGCTTGTGAGGACTACCAATATATTATTGCATAAAAGCTACTATAGTGAGCACCATGTTTTATTCTTGACGTTAAAGAAAATGCTTCTAATGGTTTATCATTAAATATAATAGTTGCTACAGCTTTGGGATAAACACTCTGTAGAAAATTCCGCTTCCTCTTTATTTGTTAAATGTTTTACACTAAGTGGTTTATTGATTTTATTAGATGATGCTTAAGCATCTCTTTTTATATTCTGATGAGATTAATTACATTCAGAAGGGAGGAATCAAGATGGCGGATGAGAAACACCGTCAGACAGAGTGTCTCTGCAGAAAAGACAGATTCTAGCAGAAATTAGAAGAAAGAAGCAAGAAGACGAGCATACAGCGGATGAGGGTCGGAAGGAGGAGTACCTGAGACCACAAGAGACTCCACAGGAAAAGGTTGTGGAGGAGAACTGGAAGCTGAGACTGCCAAAGCAGCCCGGAAACCAGCGGGAAGGGTAGGTGGATTGGCCAAGTTTCCCCTCCCCCGCATCTGGGACTGCTGGTGGGCTCCCCAGCGGGTGGAGAGACCTGCAGACACCAGCCCAGAGACGGCCACCACCAATGAGCGATAAGCCAGTAGTGGACATGGCACCAGGCTCCCAAATCCCTCAGGGCACTTCCATGTGCACAGACCCGAGCAGCGCGGCAGGCGCCATATTGCCTCATTCTCCCCTCTGCTGACCCTACCTGCGTCTCCCCAGAGAGACAATATAGCCACCAGCCAGAGGCACCTCCATGGAACGGGACCTTCCCTTTTGGGACCCTACAGCTGACTAAGGGGAACTCAGACTGTGAGCTCCCTACCGGCCAGCCCTCCCAGGAGCTGCTGGCACGGTGATCCCAGGAGAACGGGGCAGACCCTGAGGCTGAGAGACATAGACCCAGCTTGGGCTACCTGTGGGTGAATTGGGACTGGCACTCCTCTCCCTGGTGGGGATATAGTTTGAACTCTGGGGCCCAGAGGTCGGACCTGCAGACCAGATCCCCTGCACCCAGGTCTCGCATTGCCAAAGGCACAGAGGGATATATGTGAATAGCCTACTGAGGTGTGTGTGTCTTCAGGGGCAGATCAGCATCCTAGAGGGCAACCCTCCCAGCCCAAGTGGCTTTCCTGCGCAGGGAATCTCCCTGCCGGCATCACAGTTAGGGGAGGCTTGGTGGTGTGCGGTCTGGCCTGCTGGCAGAGGCTCAGGAGTAGCCGCGGAG